>PVKE010007175.1:0-51619 GCA_004027555.1 Craseonycteris thonglongyai | reverse complement strand
TCCATAGGTCTCTGTGTCTTTGTAACTTTCAGTTTTATATTCCACCTATAAGTGAGGTCATATTGTTCCGGATTCTTTCATTCTGACTTATTTCGCTTAATAAGATGGTCTCTAGGTCCATCCATGTTGCCAGAAATGACTGTATTTCATCATTTCTCATCGCTGAGTAGTATTCCATTGTGTAAATGTACCACATCTTTTTTATCCAGTCATCTATCGAAGGGCATTTTGGTTGTTTCCATGTTCTGGCCACTGTGAACAGTGCTGTGATGAACATGACCAGCGCTTTTTCTTAATGTCCACAGAATTATAATGCCATCAGCCCTCCACTGATGTTACCATCAACTAAGATTTGGATGCTCATCCATTTGTTTATCTGGCAGAACTACTCTCATCATATCAGCATCTTTTAAGACCTAGTAATATAGTATAGTATAGTGTCTCAGGTAAAAAAGAAATCTTGCAAATGACCAACATATTATACCACCATATCTTAGATAAATTATATGTTTTCAGAATTAGAATTCTGAAAAACTATTACAATATGAAAAAGTCAAGAGGTTGAGCAAAACTATTATATTCAATGAATTGAAAAATGAATTAATACTGTGAAAATACTCAATGTACTTACAATACACATAGAAAGCAGGACACCTGCTATACATGCTTCAGCCTTAAATTATATGACCTACTAATAAAAAATATTAAAAACTTTAGGCTGCACATCTTGACAGATAATGTTGAGCTCTGTCATTATTTTTAACTGCTGTGAGACCAACACATGTGTATGTAATAACTCACATGTATATGCAGGTAAATTACATGTACAAATAAGAACCGACCTCCCCAGTTCAAATGCTACTTTATTATGTACGTTTAGAGATTGGATGTGTTAGCTATTTATCAAACTTTGTTGAAATAAAGCAGCACATAAGGAAAAGCCACATTCAAAGTTATTAAACGTTCTGACAATTCTAGGACTAAGTAGACGATAGACTCAAATGTATTTTTTGCAAGACTGCCCCCTCTTTTATTTTTTTACATACTTGATCAGCACTGGATTCATTGTCTTGTTAAATAAGTCTGCTTCTCTTGTGTTTGCATCATGGGAGTGAAAAGAGAGATTGTCCACCTGATCACTAAACCAGCAACCTGGAATTTGGACCATAGGCTTTTCCTGCATTACCTATACCCAATCAGTAAACAAGACCTGTATGTTTCACGGCCTTATTACCTTTCTAGTACTTCCCCTTCTTCTCTCCATCACCACTGCTTTTGCACTCGGTCCAGCTTTCTAATCTCTTGCTTTGACTAATGCAATAGTCTCCTAACTGGATCCTAATTTTCACTCTGCCAATTCCTTTTCTTAAAATCTCAAGCAGAAGGGCTTGCTACAATGTAAAAATGAGTGATATGCCTTCTAAAGATTATAATCCTTTAGTGCAGAGATCCCCAAACCTTGGGCCATGAACAGGTCAGTGGCCTATTAGGAACTGGGCTGCACAGTAGGAGGTGAGCAGTGGGTGAGCGAACAAAGCTTCATCTGTATTTACAGCTGCTCCCCATTGCTCACACTACTGCCCAAGCTCTGCCTCCCGTCAGATGAATGACGGCATTAGATCCTCATAGAAGCATGAACCCCATTGTGAACTGTTCACATGAAGGATCTAGGCTGCGCGCTCCTTATGAGAATCTAATGCCTGCTGATCTGAGGTGAAGCTGAGGCGGTGACGCTAGTGCTGGGGAGCGGCTGCAAGTAGAGATTAACATGAGCAGAGAGGTTTGACTGCACAGATCATAATAAATCAGTTGCTTGCAGACTCATCAGAATCCTATCAGTGAGTGGTAAGTGACAATTAAGCTGCATCCAGTGCTTGAATCATTCCCCAAATATCCTTTCTCTCTACCTGCCTCTTTGGTCTGTGAAAAAATTGTCTTCCACAAAACCAGTCTCTGGTGCCAAAAAGGTTAGGAACTGCTTGCTTTAATGGATCATCATGACAAACTTCAAAAGCCTTAGCACAGTACGAAAGTCATCCACAATCTGTCATAGAATGACCTACCTCTCTCTGTCTCATTTCTGTTGCCTGACCCCTGTTTCCTGTGGTTCAACCATAATGGTTTTTATGGTCCAGTTCAAGTATATGCTTTCTCCTCTAAATTTTCTTGAAATGCCTCATTCTGCTGTCCCCTAGCCCAGTTGGTTTCCCCTGTTTACTTTCTACTCGTGCAGGCTTTCATGGTGGTCCATGCTATACTTTGCACGTGCTGTGGTAGCTCTTTCTCAACACGAGGGTGCAGAGTCCTTGAGGCATAAACTGTCTGTATTCTGAGTATCTATCAAAGTCTCTGGCTCAGAGCAAGTTCAATGCTTGTTGAATGAATGACTACTTGGATACAATGTTAAGATGACTAGGTTATTACTCAGGAGGCTGTATAAGAACCTATTGAGGACTGTGTATTTCTTCATATTTTATATAAAATATATGGTGTTAGAATTATTACGAGAAACCTATTTTTGATCCACATATCCAAAATCAGACTTCTAAAAATTCTACTGAATATGAATGGTGGCTGTTTTATGTATCTCACTTTAATGAATATACCAAAGGGAAAATTCTCTTTGTTTAGTCTTGACTCTTGATAGCAAACTATTACACCGTGTAGAATTGGGAGAAAATGGAGATGTCCTATATTTCCTAAGACCTGTCACAAATATCAAATTCTGGCCCAAAGTCTGCTCATGTTTCAGCATAGTGATCCCTTTTATTAAAAAAAACACCAAAAATCAAACTATAAATCCATACTATAAAGTTCTGGAAAACTGGCAATTGGCAATATTATTTCTTTGGTAATCAGATTCAGGAAAGGGGAGCAGGAATGGAGGGAGAGATGGAGAGAGTGAGAAGGAGAAAGAGAGAAGTAGAGAAATGAGAAGAAATAAAATAAAAATACACAAAAGAAAGGAGGCAATTTGGTTTCAAAAGGCCAGACTACAGAAATGCACATGATGAGACACTTATGTACATATGCTCCTTTTCTCAGTTGCCCATATGCCAGTTTGCATTCCACTCCTATCAGACACTGTTGAAAGCTGTCTTAATATGTAGCCCCAGGCATCTGAATGAGTGCTTCTATCTTCTCCATATATTCTAATAAGGATAGGTTATGATCTGGGGCCGCCACCTGTCCAAATCAAGACTTTACGAGGCACCCATTCCAACAGCTCCATGGAAGAGGCACGATCTCAACGTAGCCTCCTCCAAGAATGCTTCTGACATTACACGTGAGGCGTGGAAGCAGAAAGCACGGCTCAGGAGTCTCACAGAGTGGCTACAAGAACACAAGTGGGGAGCAGCATCTCCTCTGTGGATAAAACATTTTTTTCCCCAAAAAGATTCCAAGTTCTCAAATATCACCTTGTCAGAAATTACTGGAGCATCAATAACATCAAGTCCAATGGTATAACTAGAAATGTCAAAAAGAAAGCAAAAGGCTTAAATCAAAGGTAAACTAGGGACGCAGAGGTGCCCAATTATTTTGAATGTCCCAATAATTAATAAAACAGTGTTGCTTATTTACATACCCCAAAGAGCCTTGCATTTATAAAAGTATTTGTCTAGGCTTTTAAGTAAGAATTCAACAGAGAATTTAAACAAAGACCCAATTAATAACAATTACTGAGACAATAATCACTGGATAAGTGAAGAACAAGCAGATAAAAGTATCCAGGTACTGGTTTTAGAGTAAAAATATGTTGTTGACTCCTGGGGCCATATAATCCATTTTGCCTTGTGCCCCTCCCCCTTCCAATTAGTCAGCACTGGTGGATTACTAGGAAAAATGATTTTCCCCCTTAAAATTCTAATTAGGCATTTTGGAAGGAAACAAGTAATTCTTATCCAAACAAACAACACCAACCATAATAAAACAACAGGCTTTGCCATAAAAATAACAACTATTCAAGGCACTAGGAGTTAAGTGAATGGTGAACAATGCAAGCACAATGGGCTAAGATACAAAACTAAGAGGTCACAGGAAATAAGACTATGGGCGTCAGGAGAAAAGTCAGAACAGACTGTAGCCTAGAAGAATGTTATATAAAAGGACTCTCACAACACACACACACATCCCTGAGATCTAGGAGCAGTCCCTAAGCAAGTACCTGGCACATTAAGTAGGCACTCAATAAATGTCTGTTGATTGAATAAATATCAATAAAAATCCACCCCCTAATGGCAACTGTGAGAGAATCTTCCTGAATTTAAGTATAACAAGAAATTCACTGGATTTTATTCTCCTTTTAATGAAATATTTGATACGAAATGTTAAGTAGTTGGATAATATTTACTAGCATAATAATTTTCTAAAGCTACACCAAAATTTTCCCTTTCCCTTGGGGCATTTGTTAAAAAATATCCATCCATCCATCTACCTACCCACCTACCTACCTACTTATACACCCATGTACCCACCCACCCACTCATCTACCCACCCACCCACCCACCCATCCATCCATCCACCTATCGATCCTCTGAAAGTAACGGAATGAAAGCACTGTTGCGATAATGTTCATTACTTTTTGGGCAACAAATCCAAGTTCAATGAATACAAGGGTGGGTTCCTGATGCTCGAGGACATCAGCAGTTACAGACATTCCCACAAACCCATAGTAAAGAACACATAGGCCTTTAGAGCAGATTACATTCTTTAAGGTGCTAGGTGCTAAGGAAACATACAAAGCAGATTAAACATATACTAACAAAATAGAGCAGTACTGAATACTTCAATAGAAAAAAACCAAAAACCAGTAATCCTTTTTTTTCTATCACTATATTGACCAATAAAACAAATTTGGACATAGAATTTTGAATTCCACCTACTCTGGGGATTAGTGTTAAATACCTGTTCATATCCCGTGGTCATGTCATCATTGGTAAAAGTGCCTATTGCTGACACTAAGCTGAAGTGCAGCCTTGCCATCATCCAGAAGTTATATCCTTTCTGCACTGTTTCTATGTGTATGTACAGATACATCTACCAACACAGGTTCATGAATTTCAGGCACGGCTCATTTAAGCACTTGAGGTAGAATAACACGCAGGTAGCTGCTCTCCATATTTCAAAGCTCAGAGATTAACCTAACATACAATATCGTGACCTAACAGTTCTTCATTTGAAAGAAATCTGAAAAATCATCTCTGATACAGACGAAGTGTGAGAATAACCCAGTGGGATTTCCACCTCTTCATTTTCTAATGAGTTTTTTGATAATGAGAGGTGACTTTGCCAGTCACTCTGGGCTCTATTATGGCTAATTTGACTCCACTTCACTCTCCTTGTTAATTATTAACACTAGCCTTTTTATCCTCATGAGACCACACTCCAATTTTTCCTTTTTCGATTTTTATGAGCCCATATTTACGAAGGTGAAAGTCTTGCAGAACAGGTTTTCGCTTAGTTCAGAGCTCGAAGGTTTATTGTTCGTTTAGGCGGAGATGCGGTGACACTGATTGTATAAGCAGGGTGTTCTTCTGGATGGCTTTAATGCTCGAGCAATGTGAAAAGGCTGTTAATTAAAGAAGCAGCATCGTGGGATTTTTCACTTGGGAATCAGCTCCCCGTAGAATGGTCATTTGCCACTTGCTAGCATATTCACGGATTAAAAGGTGACTAGCTCCACGGGTTTTCCTTTCAGTTGTGCTGAAAGAAATGATTTGTGCCGTTTGCAGATGGCTTTTATTGGTCAGAAGCAGTCACTTACCACCATTGAAAGGACAATGGTGGAAAAAGAACGCAAGGGTAGAATCTGTTGGTAACTAGCTTTGTAGTTTGTTTAGTATCCTTTAAATGCAACATTAATTACTTCGTTATGAAAACATTTATTTTCTTTCCATTTTAATACATCTCTTTTTCACAACTGTTTCCTTAGCTACCATTTAAAGGGACGGTGCATCTAATTATGCCTCTAGTTGGGGAGAAGGGATCAGGGTGGATCGAGGCAGGGGGAGAGGCAAATGGATGAGCACAGTGTTTTCTAGGCAGACATGAAGGAGTCTGAGTTTGTTTTCATCATCAGGACAGAGTCTGTGAGGGGCCAGAGATCAGGGACAGATGCTAAAATGGTGGCCCAGCTGGGACTTTTCCCTGGAGGAAAACCAAACCCACATTTTATCTCCAAGGGTCCTTCAGGTGAAGACTCTCCGTAATCATGTCCAACTGTGAGGAAAGAAACACACCCCAGACAGGAACTCCCTCCCGCCCCCTTTAAAATAGAAACTGAACTTGCTTTCTTGAATCCCTTTCCCCACTAATTAGTTCCATCCCTGAGATTCTAAATAGTGCAAGAAGTTAATAAACACCTAATTATTAGCACTATTCTTTATTATCATCATCAAAGGTAATATTAATAGCAAAAAAAAAAAAGTGTGTTTTACCAACTTCTGAGAATATATTACTCAATGGTTTTGGCTTTGGATAGTGACTTGGGAGTTTGTGAAGAAAAGTTATTGCATTGTATTTCAATTCCCTGGACCACACAGTCCTCTCAACACCAAAAGGAAATCATGGCACTGGGGAATGTATCTATTTACCTCGTTACACGAAGGAGCTCTTTTTCTCTGAAATAACTGATGTTTTCTAAAGTCTGTTAATCACCACAAAATCAAAGCCAAGATTTAGACCTAGCGCCCAAATTGATAACACTCAAAAGAGACCAGTAATAAGTACTGTTTTCATTGAGTAATGCATACCAAAATTACATAAAATAACATTTTATGCATTTCAACAGAAGAGGAATATGAAACTCTTTTGAATTAAGTACTTGAAAGTCTGACATAAAATCAAATTTCTCTTAATCCTATTTCAGTGTTCTTTTTGATATAACTCTCATAAATTTCCACTTACAATGCAAGAGCTCGTCTTAAAAATAAATGTGAAAAGATGTTAATTCATTGGAGTTGCAGTACAGGTTCCCTAAGAAAAAGTCTAAGAACTGTACAATAAGTTTTGTTTTCTCTATAAATAGATTATACAGGAGATGAGGGTGGGGGGAGGATACAAAATAACTCCAGTATTTATTTATAAAAAATTGTGGATTTATTCTACGTGTTTAAACTTCAGTCACCGTCAAAATACTCTGTTTGATGCAATACACTTATTGACACAGTACACTGCTCAAATGTTTTCGAAATCATCAATTACGATGCCTTTTAGTGCTTCTGTTGTTTTTTGTTCCACCTCTTCCCCATGGACAAAACATTTCCTTTGGATGACTTTTTTCATCCAGGGAAACAAACAAAAGTATCTCAGGGTGAGGTCATGTGAATAGGGAGGGTGGGACACCAGTGTCTTGTTTTTGGTCAAAAACTGCTGAACACTCAGCATGGTGTGGGCAGGTGTGTTGTCATTTACGTGGTTCATGTAAATCACCCACCATGAAATGAGCAAGTGCGTTGAAAGAGTCTCCAAAAAAAAGTCATTGAAGCCAAACATAGCCTCTCCCAGCAATGCCAGCTGATACCTCATGCAGATGGGCATTTAGAACACGCATCTAGTGGGGGAAGCCTGTCTGTCCTACAAGGGGCCTGCCTTCCAGAGATAAATTCCATTTTCTTGGGGGTCCTCCTCCTATATATTAATGAGTTAAATGATACTTACTGTTGGATTGTCAATTTTAATAAATACTTTATCTTTGAATAAACTCCAAAATACATCTAAATGTGATCAATTCTTGGGTTTTCATGCTAACAGAGAAAGCAATGATAGAAACAGTCTTATACTAACTTAATCTCTGTTCGGGACTGAATGCATAGTGACACATTTATTTCTTTTTGGCAGCAGGTTTAGTATTGTACATTTGTCTTGATACCGGTAATATTAAACCTGACTCCTAATTTCTTAGCAGGAAATTAATGATGGTGAGAGACTGGGAAATAAAGAAGGTCATTCAGTTGGCTAGCTGGCAGGAAAGAACAAAACTGGAACTTAGAAACCGCTGAGGATAATTTGTAGAATGAATGATTCACGTAATGGATAACGAAACATGGGTTTAGCAACTTCTGAGAGCTGAAGTAGAAATGGAAGGCTGTCATGACCACACTAGGGTTTAAGGGAAATTTCAAAAGAATCACCAAAAGAAAGGCCCAGGGATCTATGGTTAAGAAATACCTGGTGAATCCTGATGAAAAACTAGGTTTGTACTGCCTGCTAGAAGACCAGGTACCAGAATAATCATAAAAGTTATTACACAGGGAAAAAAAAAATCTCAATAGAGGATGACTTTACAAACCCTTTAATTTCTGAATACTGAGAGAGCAATATACCATATGGCAATATTACACTATCATAGAATCCCTCTCAGGGTGACAATATTATCATAATGAATATTAGAAGCATTAACATGGCCTGATTTCTAGACCGATGATGAAGTTCTGAGATCTTTCAGAGACGTAAACCTTCTCAAGAAATGTGAACCTTTGCAAATTTTCTGATTCAGAAAGTACAATGAGAAGGGTCCCTATGTTATGAGTCCTGTTATGGAAGCAAAAGTAAGAGGAATTTCAGAGGCCAGAGAAGCCATGTGGGCGTGTCACTGGCCTGACATACTCAGGGAGGATGAGAAAACATTAACACTATCTCTACTGATTCTTGTTGAGCAAGTGCGAGAGCTCTGTAAATACACATGTACACACACGACATTCTCCAACCTCCCACTTCACCCCCATTTCATATACCAAAGAGAATGCAAGTGCTTACTGTCATTTCTGAGGAAATTGTTAAGCAGTTGGAAAAGAGGAAAACTATCCCAGGAGTCTTGGGGCTGAGCCTCTAATGCAGTATCCATATCCACTGTGAACAGAGCCCAAAAGTTCTCTGCATGCTCCGCCAATAAATCGGGCCACCAGGCAAATGCCTACCAAAGGATAAAGAGAAAAAAAATGTAAAAATAGATTGCTTGTGAAAAACACAAGCACTGTGCCATCTGAATCCATGTAATTGAAAGTACAATGGTAGTAGAATTTTGGAGAGGATGAAGTCAAATGTTTTAATATTTCTTTTTGCAGAAAGAAAGACATATTGGAAATAAATATATCAAAACATCCACAGCAGTTATGTTTAAATTATGAGATACAAGAAATTTTTTTTATTTTTATATATTTCAAATGTTCTGAATTGAACATATATTTTAAAAGAGAGCAATGACTATTTTACATTTTAATTCTATTTTTTTTGATGTCACAGTCTATTCATCAATTCCACATTTCCTTATTATTAAATATGTCTATAAAATGTGTTCTTACATTTAAAAACAATTACTTTTGTATTTGTGGTACATTAAAAAAAATCTTAGGTCTAAAAGCTAAAACACTTTCATGGGGAGAGATTTTATGACCCATCAATGTGAATTAGGTCCTCCTAGATAGTCTCTCTGATACCCAGTATTTTTATTTCACAGGTCTTAGCGTTGTGTATATGACTACCTACGTGAATGTTTTAATGTCTGCCTCTTACAGTTAGACATTATACTCAACTAGGCATTTTCTAATATTGTTTAGGTTATGGCAATAATCACTTTATTTTTGAAACTTTGTTATTATTTGTTTTTGTTAAATTTATTGGGGTGACATTGGTTGATAACAATTACATTGTTTCCAGGTGTACAATTCTACTTACATTGTCTATACATCACATTATGTGCTCACCACCCAGAATCAGCTCACTTGCCATCACCGTGTGTTTGGTTCCCCCTCCCTACTCCCCTCCCCCACCATCTCTCCCACCTACCTCCTCCACTCCACCCTCAGGTAACCACTAAACTATGGACTGTACCCATGAGTCTTTGTTTCTTCGTTCCTTTCAGTTTTATATTCCACCTATAAGTGAGGTCATATGTTTCTTCATTCTTTCATTCTGACTTATTTCACTTAATAAGATGTTTTTAAGGTCCATCCATATTGTCCCAAATGGCTGTATTTCATCTTATCTTATTGCTGAGTAGTATTCCATTGTGTAAATGTACCCCAACTTCTTTATCCAGTCATCTATCAGGGACACTTTGAAAACCTCTGCTGTTTAGATGGGTGAGAGTAATACTTACTTTTAAGAAAGTCCTTGAAAAGAATGCAGCCTCATTAGGGACCATAGCACCAAGCCTGCCTGCCCATGAAACCCAGCAGCAGGACCACCAGCCTACAGACCTGGGCAGCAGGCCTGCTTTGGTCCCCACCTGCCAGCCCACAGAAACACTCCGGCTGGGCTGACTGGGGAAGGGTTTTTCCTTGTTGAAGCAAGTCTGTGAAGACTGGAAGAGGTGACTGTTTCTTCTAATGCAAGGCTCCAAGGATCATGAAGAATCCAAGAACCAAGACAACAATGAAACAAAATAAAGTTCAGGGAAGCAATCACAAAGATATGGAGATATATGAACTGCCCGAGTTAAAAAAAAAAAATCACTTTAAACTGTAGTGAGCTACAAGAGAATACAAATAGACAGCTAAATAAAACCAGAAAGCAATGAGAGGTTCAACAAAGAGAGAAAACCCATAAAAAAGAACCAAAAAAATATTGTAGAGCTGAAGAATACGACTGAAAATTCAACAGAAAGCTTCAACAGCAGGTTTAAGTGAGCAGAATAAAGAACCAATGACCTTGAAAACAACTCATTTGAAGTCATCAAGTTCAAATAACAACAACAACAAAGAATAAGAGTATGAACAAAGCCCACAGGACTTATGGCACATCTCTAAGCAAAGGAATGACTCAGGAAGCTTATTTAAAGAAATCATGGCTGAAAGCTTCCCAAATTTGGAGAGGAAAATGGACAACCAGATTCATAAAGCCCAAAGGACACCAAATGGCTTTACCCAAATAGGTCTACACTGAGACACATTATAATTAAATTGTCAAAAGTCAAAGTCAAAGAGAGAACTTTGAAAACATCAAGAGAAAGTGACTCATCACACACAATGCGACCCCCTTCGCCTGCCTCCCTGACCCCAACCAGTTGTGAGCAGATTTCTCAGCAGAAACCTTGGAAGTTTGAAGAGAAGTGGTAAGGTATATACAAAATGCTAAAGAAAAAGCAACCAAGAATATTATCCTTTAAAAACAAAACAAAACTATTAGTAAAACTGTCCTTTAAAAACAAAAAAATGGGGATGTCGGGATAGCTCAGAGGTTGAGTCTGTCTCATGGTCGTAAAGTTTGGGAATCGAATCTTGGTCCTTGCCTGTGCACCCCCATATGCTGAACTGTGGCAAAACTGGTAACTGCCAGGATGGCTCAGCAGCGAAGGGTCTCGCCTCCCCTGTGGGAGGCCCCCGATTTGGTTCCCACCCTGTGTGGCCTCACATCCACCTGTGTGGAATGAAGCCGTGTCACAACTAATGATGTACAACTATGAAGACTGCTCTGGGCCCTCTCTCTGTTTCTCTTACCTTCTCCCATAAACAAACAAACAAAATTTTTTAAAAATGAAGAAAAGATTGTTTTTCCCTGACAAGGGAAAACTGAGCAAATCTGTTACTACAACTGGAGTCCTGTTGAGAGATAAGTCCTTACCTATAATAATTACTTGAAACAGAAATAGATTAAACTCCTCAATTGGAAGAACCAGCCAACTGAGTTGATAAAACAGAAACAGCCAGCTGTATGCTGCTTACAAGAGACTCACTTTAGATTTAAGGACACACATAGGTTAAAAGTGGAGAGCTAGAAAAAGATATTCCATGTAAACAGTAACCAAAAGAGAGCAGGGACGGCTATACTTACATCAAACAAAATAGTCAAAAAGCGCCACCAGAGATAAAAATAATGTTCAATACATAATGATAAAAGGGCCAATTCACTAGGAAGATAGAACAATTAAAAATGTATATGAACCCAACATTAGACCACCTAGATATATGACAGCTGTCCAGAAAAAAATTCCACCATAAATGCCTCTATTTTTCATACCACATGACTGAAGACATTCTGGATAGCCCTCATATAAAACAAACATCAACAGATCTAAAGGGGGCAATACAATTACAACAGCAGACTTCCATATGACATTTTAACAGACAGACCATCTGGAAAAAAAATTAATAAGAAAATAGCAGACTTTAACAAGACTATGCGTATAGTTCAAATGGACATAATGTACACACACAGCACATCTCACCCAACAGCAGCAGACCACATGTTTTTCTCAATCATACGCTGAACATTCTCCAGGACAGATCACATGTTAACTCAGAAACAAATTCTTAACAAATTTAAGTAGACTGAAATCATCCTAACTACCTATTCCAACACCAATGGAATGAAATGAGAAATAGATAACAAAAAAGGCAAACAAAAATTCACAAATACATGGAAATTAAACAAATGTGAATTAAAACCACAGTGAGTTATCCCTTAGCAGCTGTCCGGATGGCTATCATAAAACAAAGATAAGTTTGTTGAGGGTGTAGAGAAGAGAGAACCACTGAGCACTGCTGGTGGGAAGGTAAATTGGTACACCACTATGGAAGACTATAAGGACATTCCTCAAATCATTAAAAATAGAGCTACCATATAATCCAGCAATCTGACTTCTGGGTATATATCTGAAGAAATTAAAATCAAAATCTCAAAGAGATACTCTCATGTTCACTGCAGGATTATTTATAATAGCTAAGACATAAATGTCCATTGATGGATGAATGGATAAAGAAAATATATTTACATGCAATGGGATATTTTCCAGCTTTAAAAATAAAGGAAATTATGCCATTTGCAACAACATTGTTAAATTTGCTGTACGTTATATTACACGATCCTACTTTTACGAAGACTCTAAAACAGTCAAATTCCTAAAAACAGAAAATAGGAAGGTGCTTTTTCAGAAAATAGAATGGCTGGGGAGAGTGTGAAACAGGGAGCTATTAGGGGAAGGGTACAAGTTTATCTATCTATCTATCATTTATATATTTTTAAAGATTTATTTCATTGTTTTGGGAGACGGTGTTTATTTATTTATTTTTAAAGATTTATTTCATTGTTTTGGGAGAAGGTGAGAGAGAGAGACACACACACACACAAACAGAAGGCAGAGGGCCCAGAGCAGTCTCCATAGTTGCACATCATTATTCGTGAGATAGTTTCATTCTACACAGGTGGATGTGGGGCCCATGGGGTGGGAACCGAACTGGGGGCCTCCTATGTGGGAGGTGGCACCGCATTTCAGCATGTGGCTTTTTCACGGGCCGGGCCGGGATTCGCTCCCCGGACTTTGTAATTGCAAGGCAAGTGCTCACCTGTTGAGCTATCCCAGCATCCCACAAAATTTTGATTATAGAAGATGATCAAGTACTAGAGACCTACTGTGCAGTGTAGTCCCTACGGTGAACAATCCCGTATTGTCTGCTCAAAATGTTCTCAGAGGGCACATTTTATGGTAAGTGCTCTTATCACATTCATATACAAAACAATAATGTAACCTTTCCTGGCTACAGTATCTCCATTTTGTTTTAATTTGCATTTCTCTAATTATGAATAAGTTTAAACATTTTTTTCATATGTTGAAGGGCTCTCTTAATACTGTTTTCAGTCCATTGTTTTTCAGGTCTTCTTTTCTTTTTAAAATTTAACTTTTGATAGTTTAAAAGTTTTTAGCCAAATAACTACAAAGCATTCACACGTCTGTCATATTGTTGTTATTCATCCAGTTAAAACTAAGTGTTTAAAACAGGATTCATGATATGATAGCCAGTGATGTCAGCATTTACTTGCAAGAACTTTCTAAGAACATGTGAGATGGATAGTTGCAAAACTTCATTTCTTCAAATGTAAATTAGATTTAAACCACAAAAGAGTCAAGCCACAAAACAAAAAAATGGATTATCAAATATTGGCACATTGAGTATTCTCTTAACTTATATCAAAAGAATAATGTTCAATACAGTAATAGAAAACATCGCCATGTAAATAATTAGCAGGTGGTATATAGAAGAAAACATTAACTAAAGGAAGAGTAGTGCAGTACAAATTATGGACTTCAGAGTTAGGGACAATTTAAATCTTGGCTCTGTGTTCCTAACTTAAACTGCTGAAAGCGGTAGGCTCTCTGTAAATTGAGCTACTGTTCTTTGAAAATAGTGTCTTGGAATACTTTTTTATTTAAATATCTACTGGAATGGTATAGGGCACATCACATAAAAGTAAAAATACAATAGACACAATTTCATTACAAATATCATGTTCTATCTTTTATTTTTAATTTTTTTTCTGTTAATATTATCTGCCTGTTATTGCATCTTATCTACTTTTTTTCATTAGAGCCTTTAACTTATTTTTTTTAATTGTTAAATTTAGTGGGGTGACATTGGTTGGTAAAAATTACATAGGTTCCAGTTGTGCAATTCTACATTACATCGTCTATTGCATTATGTGCTCACCACCTAGAGTCAGTTCACTTTCCATCACCATATATTTGACGTGCCCTCCATGCACCCTCCTATTTTCCCACCCCCTCTTCTAAACCTGTCAGGGTGACATACAAAAAGAATCAGAGATTCTTCACTCTGAGTGGAGCAGGATAGAAGCTCTAGTAAAAACGCAGCACTGCAAAGATAGACATTTTCAACGTCTCACTTCCAGTTCACAACCCATAACTTTGCAAAAGGTTAAAATTAAAAAAGTAACAGTCATGTTAGCTCAGGATCATCTCAAGACTCAGAAAAATGCCCAGAGCCCTTTTTAAAGTTAACTTGGAAGAGAGAGCCACGGTGGGAAATTAAATCAAATGAACGTCATTCATTTCCTTTAAAAATGTAGCTTCCGGGTGACAAGATTTTGCCACCAACTCGAAATGTTCATTCTGTTTTGCCTGAGACATGTATGCCTCAAATTATCTTCCTGAGAATGTTATCCCTGATAAAGGTAAACCAATCTGTGATGAATGCTTATTTGTTCTAATGATGATGAAAGGCAGCCTTAAGCAATCACTGTCTTTGAAAACAGAACTCAAAGAGTCAGAAGCAGTTTCCTAGAAAACACATGATCAAATCTACACCTGTGCCCTCCTCTTTTCTGGCACCTTCCTGTGTGACAGTTATCCTACCACAGGTTAGTAGAATGAAGAGGGGCTAACGTCCTCCCTATGGTCTGACTGACCTTCACGGGCCATGCCCAAGGTCCAAAGCATCCGGGTCTCCACTAGAGAGAAAAAAGCCCTCCCAGAAATGCACCCATCTGTTGGGGTGCAACCAAAGGTCATGATTATCTGGGGAAAGGCTCTGTTGGCTCTAATGCTAAGCCACTCATGAATGGCAATGAGAAGGCAGAGGCAGAAGGCAGAGTTTCATTGGATTCAGAGGGAAATACAAAACAAAACTCGATTGTAACCCTTCAGCCAGACCATTTCCAGCAAAGGCCTAACAATATGTAACAGAAAACAAAACACGAGGCAGGCTGATAATACTTTGAAAGCCATGTTTCTCCACTGAATGTTGTTGAAAAGAGTGGCAGGCTAGGAATGAACCTGAAACTGGAAACCGGCTACTGAGCTTGAGAACTCAGTGGGGACATGTGGGTGACCATGGGCACATCAGTGCCTTGGTGGGTTTCCATTTCCTCATCTGCAAATTGGCAATAACAATGCTCTCCCTAGACGCCCCCAGGGTTGCTATGAAAATTCAATGAAGATGAAAAGCCCTTGCTGTATAGAAGCAAAGAAAAAAAAAGAACATCAGTAATTATAAAATGAATTGAATTTCATACAGATCTTACCACACTGTTTAGACAGAAAGAAAACTGACTCTGGGTGGAGCACATAACACGACACGCAGATGATGCAGTATACAATTGTGCACCTGGAACCTACGTAGTTTTTACCAACCAAGGTCACTCCAATAAATTTAACAATTAGTAAAATATAGTAATATACAACCTGAACTAAATGTTTTCTATGTGAGCTATAATGTTCTAAAGGCTTTTTATATATTACTGTCAGAGATCCCATGGATACAAAAGACGCTGCACTGAGATACTGGTCAGCACCACTTAAAGACTCATTAATTCAGCTGCTGCTGGGAAGGGAAGTAGAATGAAAATAAAAGCAGACGTATGAGCTCCTTGAAGGTCTCTGAGGCAGAAGCATTAACCTCCACCAAGGGAGAGGAGCTGGCTGCTTTCAGGAAGTAAAGAACCTTGTTCTTGAACATCCGGCAAAATACAGATCAGTGTAGAGAGAATACAGTACACTAAGTTCACTCTGCAAATGACTTTGGCATCAGACCAATCACTCCCCAATATTGTTGAGAGAACAAGTTGGGCCTTCCGACTAAAACAAACAGACAAAGAAAGCAAGCAAGAAAGCAAGCAAGCAAGCTAGCAACCAACCAAAGATAAGTGCAAAACATTAAAATCCTCTCAGCTTGCCTTTACTAGGATGGCTAGTAGTAGTGATTCATGCAATTATTAATAAGACATATTCATAAAAATATTACAATAAACATTCACCTGTCCCAAGAAATAGTCTTTTATTCCAAGGAAAGGAATGAAACTGGCTTTGAAATGATCTATAATCAAAGTGGGGTCTATCTTTTTGTCACTAGAAGTTATTGCATGCTAGATAGACAAAGAGGGGAAACAACTTCACATACCTCTCTTCCCTGAGGCAGTCCAAGAATTTGGAAGCATTGCGGAATGAAAAAATGCCACCGTGTTACTAAGCATTTTGAAAAGCGGGCATTACAATAGTTCTATATTTCAGCATCTAGCGTAGTGATATTTATGAGTTATTGTTATCCCTGTTCAAGAAAGTCAACTGTACTCTGGTGGGTTAGAAAATAAATAACATTTCCATTTCAATTGTGTTTGGATACATTGTATTTTAACTGGAATTTAGCAAATGTGTGGAGTATACATCATTAGTTATATTTAAAATACAAGAAAGTCATTATTTTTTGTTAGTACAGAAAATTAAAAGTGACTTTTGTGAAATGTATGGGAATAGGGTGAAATATACTACAATTGGATATCCAATCAGAATTTTTTTTTAATTCAAAGAGCTCTAAAACTCTGATGATAAAGGCTTTTAACAAAAGACAAAGAAAACACATACATATATTTTATTATATAATAATTTTCATTATAACTGGCAGTAGTCCTAGCCTAGAAAAGATCCTCCTGGGAATTCATTTCAAATGATTGAAGCAGCTGTTTCTTGAGTTTAAAATAAAATATCCATAGCAAGTTCACACACGACAGATGCAAGGTAAGAACTAGATTCCACAGTGTGAGCTAAAAGCAGCTGTTTGGAATGATCACATTTATAACTAGATACAATCAATCTGAGTTACCTAGAATAAAGTTTCATGAATGCTCCTTTCCAAGAATTTGTTTCAAATAGACTTCATTTGGATTTTTATATTTTGGAGAACTAGACTTCATGAACTATAACTAGTCTACCAATTCTTCTATATCTGGTCTTTTATATTCTTGCTCATTTCATGTGCTTTTTCAAGAACAAAAGCACTGTTAGGGCACTAAATTTTAATACATTTACTTAATTCCACATATTTACCCACCCAAGAAAAGTCTGTGTTTTTTTTTTAAATAAACTTATTACTAGAGATAGCGACACCTTTAAGGTTTAGACTAAGTTTGCTTGGTAAATGACTACTCCATATCTTTAGTGAAAGCCAATATATAATTGAATGTTCAAAAACTATAAGCAATGCAGGTTTAGTGATCATTTAAAGAAAAGTTTGATGGTAAGACTAAAAGACTAGAGTTCTGAATGTCTTCCATTCGATTTTATTATAGTTTATCACTAGTTTTCCTTTCATTCACTGATTGACATTTCTAAACTAAAGCCATCATGGCTTATGGGCAAATGCAAATGATGTGACAACCCAAGATGGAGTCTGTGCTTCACTTCTGGTTTTCACTAGCTGTACATCTTTAGCAGATCCCATGAGCTCTCCCATGGTCCTCAGAGTGTGACTGCTGTCAAGAGCAGACATTCAATGATCTACATACACCATTCCTTTGTATTATGTCCAGGCAATGTGCATATGCGCTTAGTTCCCTATAGGACATGGCCAGATGTGCAGCACTGTCTACGGGTAGGACACGGGTTTAGTGTCGTGACGACCATGGCAAAGCATTACGTATAGCTTTAAGCGGCAGTGAAAACCAGCGGTCACCTCTGCATGATGCTCTTCATTCTGCTGTAAGACTTCGATGCAGAGCTCCGCCAGATGAAGAACATCTTCCAGCTTTCTCGCTGGACTGGCCTGGTTCATGGTCTCTATATGGAAAACAGATCAGAATAACGTCACCTTAAAAACCCAAACCCAAATATGTCTTAAGGTGTAATGGGGAAGCCAAGGTGTTGATACAGAATGAGAAAGGACTTTTTTGAGAAATCAGAGATGCAAGAAATACAGACATGTAGATTCTTAAAAAAACAAACAAAGACAGACAGAAAAAGAAAAGAAAACCAGTTCACTAGATCGCAGAAGACATTTCACCTGCAAAGGGGATGGCGAGGGCTTCGCGATTTCACACAGAACGAACAGGTGCATCTGCACATCAGATGCTCAATTTCTGCAACAAGTTCTAATTCTCCTCAAGGTCAGAAACACTAAAGGAGCTGCTACTACTGACCTTCCTTTGTCTCTGTACTGTGTTACCAGGACAATGCCATTTTCACCAGATAAGTCATTCCTGGCATCAGCAAAACCCAGGCGTGTGTGTGTGTGTGTGTGTGTGTGTGTGTGTTTTGCAATTTAAATTCCCATCCTGACACATCTATTGTTCATGTAGATCTTAAATTCAAGAAGTACAAAGTCACCTAAAACAACTCTGACAGCCTGCAATTAACTGATCCCTTCCCCTCCTTCCCTGCCCACCATCACCCCACCCACCCCTCCCACAGGGGAGGAGGAGACGAGGTGTTCTTTGAAGCTGAAGGTTCTTTCAGTATTAAAGCAAACTGGTCATAAAAAAGGCCAGGCCGCAATGACATTAAGTGCAGCTACCAGAATTTCAGTAATACGAAGACAAAGTCACAGTTGAATTCAGAAATACAAAAAACAAAACAAAACAAAACAAAACAAAAAACCCTAAACTGGCAGAAATGAGAGGTGCCCTGTGCAATGAAACTGTTTTAAAACTAAATGTGAAGCACAGTTTCCAATAAGACCATTAAAGACGAATGTCTTAGGTTCACGAACTCTCTTCGCCCCACAGTATGGAAGCTCTACAAGACAGCAAATGAAATTTTCACAAAAAGAGCTTTTTTGGGGGGTGGAACCTAAGGAGTCATTTTTCCTTCTGCAACAGTTCATTTTTCTTCAATGTCTCCCTCAAACTTCAGCCTTAATTTTTGGGGAGACTCTTCCATGTGTTTTTCATTTGTTCCCAAGGAACATACAATATGGTGCCATGATATGCTCATGGTTGGCTCTTATTTAAAATTTATTAGAAGTTTTACTCTAGGTCACAGTGTGATGCACATGACAGTTGCCATCCCCCCAACCCTGGTACACATCCTACTAAATTCCCCTGTAGGATGGAAAGCCATGGATTGGGCTGAGGGAGCATGATGATTCTTCTGGAAAGCCAGTCTGCCGAACACCACATCCTGGGCGTGCTGAGTCTTGTTCTTAGCTGTGGGAAGTAGGAAAGGGGAGACATGCCCCCGATCTTAAACAACTCAGACCCCAAAGCTCACTACTGAAAGGAGCCTCAGGCATCAACTATCCTATCTTCCATCTGTGTTCAGGAACACATCAACACCCTCAAACAAGGATGAAGTCAAGGTGAAGACTTTCACCAGGGGCAGCTCCACGTGGGACCAATGCCCCGCTGTCACAGCCCACTGAGGAAGACAAGACCATCAAGGACAGCTTGGAAACACCATAAAGCAAACACAGCAGGGATGCAGGAGATGAGAGGGCTGAGAGCAGGTGTGTTCCTGAGGGGACTGGCGGAAGGTAAGCAGGCCCTAAAGTAACAAACGACCCTGGTAAGACGAGGGGAGGTTTCCAGCACTGTCTGTCTGTAGGACAGAGAGGTGATGCACTTCAGAGTAAGCTCACATGATGATGATGACATACAAGTGCGTTGCTATTTATTTATTGAGAGCCAATTATATGTCAGGCACAGCCCCAGGAAAACTTCCCATGTGTTATCACACTGACTCTTTTAATAGCTTGAAGTTATTATTACTTTTATTCTAACTTGTAGCTAAGAAAGCAAGCTTAGGGAAAGAAAAATGCAACAGCTACTAAGTGGGGAAGGTGAGGTCGGAACTTAACGCGGGCTCTCTCCATCTCTGCCTTGAACTTGTCTGGCTGCAGCTCAACCATGCTGGGAAATATGACACGTGGTCAGACTGGGACAGGCTTTAAGGAAGAGGGTAGGGAGACTGTGTAACTATATCCCATAGATAACCTGTGGCAAGTGGATCTCAACAAGCAGGGCTTCAGAATAAAGTTGGGGGTTTGGCAGAATAAGGAAGATCCGGGAGGTTCTGTGACGTGTATCCGGAGGGGCAGCACAGTGTGGAGGTCTCTGGTGTGATAGCAGTGGGAACAGAAGAGGAAGGTGCAGGGAGGCTTTGAAGAAAGGATGCACAAGTCTGTGTGAGTGACCAGAAATCACAGGCCAGAGGGAAGGACCCTGAGGTTCAGGGACCGCATGGCTCAGAGAATGACAACACATGATTGATGTAACTAAGGAACAGGTCTTTAGAGGGCCACCCCCTGTATTTGAGGACGAATGATCATGGATGTATAAAAATAACTGTAAAATTTGCACGCACCCAGAGTGAGATGATCTGGATCCTCTGCCTGGAAAATCCCTGCTCATTATTCACAACCCACCGTAAGTGCTATCTTAAATGTTGGGACGTTTCCTAAGTCCTACCACCGAAGGCTTTGCCCCTCTCTCTGCATTCTTTATTACAGGTTCAGAAACTGGGTTTCCTAATCTTTTCCTCACAAGACCTTGAATAAGCACTGGGCCCTGAAAGGTACTTAAGGATCATTCACTGAGAATGCAGCAGTTTAATTTTTTGGGGGGAAAAAGCATGAGAAAACAAAACAAAACTCAATACCCAAATGATTTCACTTAATCGTGCATTGGACAGCAAACAACTCTTCTGTCGTCACTAATACACTTAGCAGGTCCACCAGTGAAATGCAGGGGGAGTCTCAGAACACTGCCCAAATAACGGATGAATACTGTAGTCTTAAATTGTTAGAGAAAGACTTTTTTGGGGTGAAAAGAGTTTTCAAAGTATTTTTTAATTCTCAAGAGCTTCTCAGATTCTTGAATTTCTCCATCTTTAGATTGGGGGTGTTGAATCGTACATTGAAAATTCATAACCCAGAGTGTAAGGCAGAGGCTGTGGGGTCCTTGAACCCCTGAAAATTACATGCTAATTTTTGTGTATAGAGGCATTTTTTGGAGAGAGAAGGATTATACTTTGCAGATTCTTAATGTGGTCCATAAACCAAAGAAATGCTAAGAGTCACTGAAGAGATTCTATACTTAGTGAAGAATCACTAAGAGATTCTATACTTCCTATAAGTGTGAGCTTCATGTATACTGAATTACATTATTTCAATAAATTTATGTAAGTTTATATCATGTGTTTTTCATAAGGAAAGGATATGGCAACAAAACTGAATTGTTTTTATCACAGAAGAGAAACTTATTTTTTCTACATGCTTTTCGTACATTATTACTGAATCCTAACAACATTCTATAAATCATGACCCTCATTTCCAGATTAGGGAAAAGAGCCCTGGAGAGGTGAGCGAAGGTATCCAAAATTATAGACACTGGCTGACATGCGATTCAATCTGACCTCTGATGCCCCGCAAGCAGCAATAATACAACGGCATGAATTCTTTTTCATTTGCAATTCTTTGAATAGAAATGGCACACTACAACTGAGTGTATGAGGGATGTCCAGAAAAAATCCAGCCACAAATGCCTCTATTTTTCATATTACAAGGCTGAGTAGTTTCTGGACAGCCCTCGTGTATGTGTGTGTATATATACGGTATATAAATGTGTGTGTGTATATGTATATATACATGTACACATATACATACATATATACACATATATTTTTTCAATAGAAACTTCTGAAATAGCTACAAGTTTGAGGAGTTTATAAAGTCCCCATATCCTTAGCCACAAAAAATGGAATAATGGAAAAGAATCACAGGAACCTCAAAACTTAGATCTGTTTACATGAGATTATGTCAAAGCCAGCTTTTACATTTGACATTATCTCAAGTAAAAACTCTGAGAGTCCCCTGTGTCCTACTGAAACTTAACAACAGTATAAAACATTTTATCCTTTCTAGATTAAATTTACTGAGAGGATCGAAACTGTGTACTTGAACATAATGGCCACTCTAATACTTAAAATAAATAGCATTTTTATGAAGCACAATGCATGCCTTCTCGGGCTGTCACCCATTTGACGACAGCCAAACAGGTTAATGCATTCTATAGTCAGAAGTCTATTAGATAACAAGGTGATCAATAGTGCCATTAAAATTCTGAACACTGAATATTTGAGAACTCCTCTTGAAAATGTTCACTTTCACTCTTTTGGTAATATTTCTGCAGCATTACAGATGTCTCTATATATAGTCTGCAAGCTTCACACCCAGTTGCTGATTGTTGTAATACATTTCAAACAGTGACATTTCAAACAAATATGCCCAAAGTAGCAAGGTTTCTTGATGAATTTTAATACCTTGCTCTTGGCTATCATCTTTCTTCGCTTGTGAACGTTGTTTTTACTTTGCTGTAAAAACACTTCTCAGCTCTTCGAAGTCACTCCCTTTACTTATGTGTCTACATTTAGGAAGAGATCTCGCTAGAGAAAAGGCAGGGAGGCAGGAAGATATGAGAAGACACAGCCTGACTGTTCTGCCATAATTCTGCATCCCAGCGTGTTCTGCTTGGCTGCCTCCATTCCTGCCATTTCATGTCACTGTTCCTAGTGGCGGATATAAATACAATGGTACTTATGGTGAAGGTTACAAAAGGGCGAGGAGACGATCAGTGAGATCGAGTTCTTTTCCTCCTTATAGGATATGTAGAAATGTAATGTGTTTGACTTTAACTTTTAGGAGACCGGTTCTATCTGTACTTGCAGCTAAGTAAGAAACAGAATTCAAGATGGTGTTGGGTTGAAGGGCTATGGAAATAACTTCATTACACTATGGCCTTGTCATCTTCTTTCCCGAACATTGAGGTCATGATGACCAGCTAGGATGCCTCGAAAAATAATTCCTGTAGGTGCAGAGATTCTTCACCATCCCCAGATGGTGCGGCCCTGAACTTGATTGAACAAACATGCATAACATGAAAGTTACTGTACCAATAATTATGAGCTATAACGATGAACAAGATAATATTTCTGCTTTCACAGAATTTATGTATATTTCTCTGGAACCAAATTATAAGCAGATGATAGCTACACCTCACCCATTTTTTGGTTAATAGAAGGAAGTTCTGTAGGAAATCTCTGAAAGAGAGTGAATTAAATGCACTCAGTATGCAAGAACAAACTGCCTAGCTTGCAATAAAATGGAATCAATAATACGTCACTAGGAAGGCTTTAACTTCCTTATGTGTAACAGATAAAATTCTTCAGAAAAAAATTATTTAGTGGATATTGGAGTTCAGAAACTTTAGATCAGAAAAAGTCAGTAGCAGTCTAACACTGAGGTCTCCCACTGTTTTCCTCCTCTCTTTTAAAGAAAAAGAGGTCACTCCTGTGTGGCTTTTCCTTCCTTCTAAAGAGCAAAAATCACACAGACAGGGAGAAAGCCCTGACATTCAGGAGATAATGGAGATGAGAAACTTGTCAGAGTTAAGAAGAAACTGCAGGGATAGCTGCAGGTCCTGGGAAGAAAGAAAAAGGAAATAGAAAAGAGGGGGAGGATATGGGAAGATGTCTACTATCTATGGAAAGGGGTTAAAGGAAGAATGACAGTTTGGAAGCAGGAGGGTGATTAGAAAAATTAAAGCATTTACCTGGGACATTTCTCTAGAGACCCAAGGCTTTGCCTTGAAAGGTTTAGAAGAACAAGAAAATTGGGTCTAGGGTATAAGACGTGATTTCTCCTACCTGGAACCCCAAAGTTCATCCAGGGGCAAGCAACTGTAAGCATCCTCTGTGCACAGCTAGTTGGCAAAACTTATCTACCCTCAGATGCGGCTGAGAAATGGGAGATAGATCCCTCCAATTCCTGCCCCACCTCCCCAAGTAGTAGTTGCTCCTTTCACCTTCTGCACCCTGTAGAGTACAAGGAAGCACCACATTTCTCTCTCCCATTTTCTTCTCCTCCCCGCCCCTCCCCCCCTGCTATGTGCACATTAACGACTTGTTCCGATTTATCATCAGCACAGGTTCCATCTGAGCTTCAGCCACTGTGTTCGATGCCTCTTTCCACTCAGAAACCCCTTTAGACTCAGGGATTTCTCCCAGCTTTCTAGCCTGTCCTAACTGGAAGCTTAAGGCACGTCAGATGAATGACTCAGTTGACAAGTCTACACTTCTATGGAAATTCTCGGACCTGCCCTGCAGTTCCAGGCCCAGCACCTTGTGCTACCTAGTACAGCTTGGCTCCTGAGCGTCCTAAGGCTGGCTGGGTCTCAGTGGTCATGGGCCTTTTTGTCCCAGGAGGGCAGGACGGTAGGAGATCAAATACTTTCTTTTGCACTAAACAAAACAACCTTGGGGAAGCTGGGATGGCTCAGCGGGTTAAGTGCTCGCTTTGAAGCCCCGGGGGCCGAGGATCAAATCCCGGCCCATGAGGACCCATAAGCTGAACTGGGGTGTGCTTCCCATGCAGGAGGCCCCCAGTTCAGTTCTCTACCCCCACTTCCATCCCTGGGTTGAGGGGACGTGCCTCCCATGCGGGAGGCTCCCCGCCTTGTTCCCGCCCTGTGCAGCCCCCACCCACCTGTGTGGAATGAAGCCATGTTGAAGGCTGATGACCTACAACTCTGGAGACTGCTCTGCCCTGGGCCCTCCCATTTCTCTCTGTCTGTCAAAATCAATAAAATAAATCCTTAAAACAAAACAAAACAAAACAACTTCTCCAAACCTGCCTGCCACTTCTTGTGACCAGATGACTCTGTGGGGCGGGTGTGTGTGTGTGTTCTTGATGCAGGCCTCTAGAGGGGACAGCATGTAACTTTGGCTCATAAGACCACCTCAGCATCCAGGGGGAGGTGACTTCCAAAAATGAACACCTTTTTCCCCAAGTCTTTAGGGTCCACTTGATTATACTTGCCCAATATCTGTCTCCCTAAAACCCGGTACCATCAGCTAATGCAAGAGAATGAGGTCTCATTGACTCTCTCCCAGTCTGTCTGTAACCTAAGCGTGTTGTCACGGTTCTGTGCGTCTTGGAATTTATGTCGCGCTGGGCAATGCATGCAGTATCTTCCACACTGATCCGTGGGTCTCAGCTTCAGCAGGCGCCAGGATCACCTGGAGCACAGTCTGCGTCACATCACTCCCAGCATGTTAAGAGTCAGTAGGTCCTGTATGGGGGGCCCAGGGACATGCATTTCTACCAAGGTCGCAGGAAATGCTGCTCCTACTGGTCTGGGAAGGTGCCATGAGAACCACTTGTGCTTATGAAAAACAAAGGTGACCTGTTCAAACGTTACATAAGTACTTCTTTTGCCTGAAATCCATCCACCTCTTCACACAAAGTTTATTTCAGAAAAAAAGCAACTTTTCTCCTGCAGAACCTGAACACCTTTTACCTTCTGGAATGTTATTCCAGATAGGATGCTTGTACATACTTGGACAGTCCTGGTCTGAATGAAAATGACTAATCTGGGATGTGAGGGCCTATGGCTGCTTAACATCCACAAGGATACTAATGGCACAGATGTTAGAAAACAATAGTTCTGTAGCCTCCTAATTCCAAGTCTCCCTTTGGGGCCAACTCGGTTAATGACCCTGTCATTTAAAGCAACAGTTGCCGTTAATCCCTCCTTGGAATTAACCATGCTAATAATACAGTGCTTTGGAATAATTGTCCTGTGGTTACAGTCACATTAACTACTTTACCTGGATTATTTTTCACATTAGTACATTCATTTTTAAGCAAATGGTCAGCTGTGGAGCAAAGGAGAAGAGGCCACTGGAGTAAAAGCCAATGGCAGCCAGAGAGGACCCAAACTGAGCAATCTCAATAAGCCAACAGTAAGTGATAACCCTTGAGTGATGGCCACAGAAATTGAGACTCATGGAAGCTGAATGGGAAGCACATCTCAGTGATGCTTCATGAGACTTTCTTGAGGATGCATATTCTCCTCTTAAGATCTTAAAGTAAGGGGTGATATTGATGGAATTACAGAGAAAATATTACTGGGGCACACACACACAGTTTAATATTTGGTTTAGCACTTGTCACAGGTTTTTTATAGTGATGTGACTTGTAAGAATTGCGAAAGACAGATACCTTGGTGGCTGCCAGGACTACGAAGGACTCAGAGAGAACAAAGTTTGCCATCATGTGTATTTCCTTGGTTTTGCTTAGCTCTCCCCAGAACTGTTTTAAGATTCTAATGACCGCATTAAATTTTCCCAAGTAATTTTGCTAACTAATAGCATAACAGTAGCTTTTCTAAAGATGGGTCTTTATGATCTCTCTTTCTCTCTGTCTCTCAAAGGTATATTGAGCTGCTGGAACTTATCATCAGTCTCCTGCTTGATTTTATTGCATCATACCCATTTCCCCCTCAATATAATCTAGATTCAGAAATTAAAATCCATCTGAATAATTTCAATCATAGGAACTGCCAGGCTAACACTAAATTATCACACAATTAAGGTCTAGCATCTTAAATTTCATGCTCAGTCCTTCATGCATTGAATACCTCACAGTCCCCTCTGTGTCTCACATTCCTTTACCATTCTTAAGGGGGAAGTCAGGGGAAGCTGGGATGGCTCAGTGGGTTAAGTGCTCACTTTGCAGCCCCGGGGACCGGGGAATGAATCCCGGCCCTGGCCCATGCGGAACCATATGCTGAACTGGGAGCTGTCCCAGTTCAGTTCTCTCTCTGTCTCTGTATCTCTCTCTCTCTCTGTCAAAAAAAAAATGTATATATATATATATATATATATATATATATATTTTAAAAAAAGGGGGGGGCAGTCTGCCCTTGAGCAATGGATGCCAGGTAGCAGGCTCCCATGAGGCGGTGGGTGAAGATGGTGGTTCAGGAGTAGGCAATGGGGGAGGTTCAGAGGCTGGCAGCTGGGAGGCAAGCTGGAGAAGGAGGAATGGGAAGATTCCCAGGTGGATCAACCACATGCAAAAGTGATCATTTGAAAAGATTTACTGCCCTGGGTGCTAAGACAATAGTCAAAAGCTCTTAATATCTGTATGTATGTCTTCGTGTCCTACGACACACAGTGGATATCTGTTAGGCCAGGCAACTTATGCATTAGTGGTGATAATATTTTTGATGCCAAGATTTAGAGAAAGTCTCCTAGTTGGACAAGTATAAAGACCAAGTAGTCGGTAAAATGGGGTTTCATGACATCTTAAATATTTCTGCCATTTTAACTAGGTCTGCCAGGCACTGTGAGTTATATCTGTATACACTGATACCTCAGGGACATTTTTGGGGTTTCCCTCGTGAAATTAAAAAACAAAAATCCGACCTTCCAAATGCTTCGAGTAGATCTTTTAATTTGGTGCTTGAAGCTATGCGGCCACTTGGTTATGGTGCACAAGTAACGGACCCTTCCTAATTTCCAGAGCTGCCTGGGCTTTGAGTGCTTACAAACTCAGTTGAGAAACTAGGAGGAAGAAAGCTGTCAGTCTGCATTACTCTGCTTTTGTCCAATTGGAAACGACTTCTTAATACATCAAAACTACTCAGATTGACAAGGTGTTGCAGGGGCCACCCTGCTGAACGTCACTTGGTTTACCTGTTGACATGCCTTAGTAAATAAATGAGAGGGTCATCTATCCGTTGGTTTCAAACTCTGGAGTGGGAGAATTATACATTCTGCAAAATTTCTCACAGAAGGAAGAAAGCTTGCTATTGCAGGACTGTGTTTATTTGAATCACCTTTCATATAAAAGTGAAAAACAAACAAAAACCAACCCAACAACAACAAACCCAAATGCATGAGACACTGTGAAGTGAGCTGAGTGAACTGACAACCTTTCTGAGACCTTTTAGGGAACAGGTGTTGAACATGTGTAATGAGGTTTCCAAGCCTCGTCAGAGGAAGGAGGTAAGACTCTAGCAAGAGTTGTTCAGAGAGTTAGAGGTCACGGCTGAGGGGATAATGCTGAGGAAGGTGCACAGCGGAGGAGACATGCCAGGAAATGTTTTGTTTTCTCAGAAGGTGCTCACGTTCTTGCTAAGAAGGCACATAATCACTAAAGAGAAGCTTATGGATGTCGGGGTTAGCACTTTGTGAGGGGTGTAAGTGTCCAATCATTCTGTTGTTTTGTATACCTGAAACTAATTAAAAATGAAACATTTTACCACCCTTTCCTCCTCCACAAAAAGAAGCTTTTGCAAGAATATAGGCTCATTTTTCCAGATCCTGAGGAAGCTGGAGTACATTTAATTAAGTGCTCTCACTGCAAAACCATGTGCATTTATTACGTGTTATTTTATGAATTTTCCTTTGACACTTGGTATATCAGTATGATTCATGGAGCTTTCAGGACATCACTTCAGAGTACGAGAAATATTTTCTTTTCACGTGAAAATACATGGCTGGCTAATAATTCTATGTAGAAAAGGAACTAACTAAAATGGAACATGCTATATTTTCTAAGAAAAACAATTTTGTTTCAACTGAAATAGATATTGCACTTGGAAAATCATCAAGAGAGTGAAAAGGTAAAATATTAATTGGGGCTAGTTACAACAAAGAGAAATGGCTAAGTTCGTCATGGTCAGTATTTTCTTCATTACATTGAGGTCCCTAATTTGTCCGGAGACCAGGTTTCTATTAGAGAGGAACTCAGTTTCTTTTTATCCATGTTGTATGCCCATCTTCCTAACATCACTTCTCAAACAGCCCATCCTCTTCCCACTAATTATTGGTCCCACTTTACTACGGATGGACCACATTGGGCTCCCATATATATATACATGGCAGGCCCTGAAATAATAATGTCATTTCGCTCAATGTTCTTTCTGTTATAATGTTGATGACACATGTACTATGTAGTTAGCCTAACGATGGTCGCATCTGTACTGAGCACATGCAGATGTTTTATTCCCTTGTCCTTATTCCCTAAACAAGAATTACTATTTACATTGTAGTAGGTATTAAAAATAATCTAGAGACGATTTAAAGGATATAGGTAAATGTGAGTTGGTTATATGCAAATGCTATACCATTTTATATTAATATAAGGAATTGAAACTCCATGAATTTTCGTATCTACAGGGGGTCCTCGAACTAATGCTTGAAGATTTTTTAAAATATATAAATTACCTTTTGCAAAGTGCTGTCAATGCTAATGGGAATGTAAAATTTCAGATCTGTTATTTAGTTATTTGTAACCTGAATTTGTGGTAACACAGAATGCTGAAAATAAACCTTAAATCCAATGTATAAGGAAATATAAAACTTTCATGAGAGAAAACGATTACATTATCCTAGACATGTTAGTATAGAATTATTCACTAACAAAAATATTTCCATCTACTGTGCAGTTTTTTATACACTGTCTTCTATACACGCACATCCTTAAGCGGAACGGATTTATTATCGATTGCTACACTGACCAGGGAGTACTAAATTAAAATGCCACCCTGGTGGCAAACACGGCCTAATGACGTAAGGCTGCTGCAGGGTCACTTCTCTTCTCAAAGACACTAAGCAGCGTGGCCCTCTGGGAAAGCATCTCTAGCCTGTTCAGCTGAGATGGAAAATGAGGGCACTGGGGGTTAGAGCAGGGAGCCAGGCAACGGGAGGGCCCACGAACAGCCTCCGGGCCCAAGGCTGTACCCGGTCATTCCATGTTTCCTTTCGTTCACGGCACCGCCACGTTTCTGGACTCACCAGAAGTCTAGGAACCAAATCTCTGCATAAAACCTCAGGTCAAGGCAAGTTCTCAGGAGTGGTCTTCCCTCTTCTACCATAAGTCACAACATATGGAGCAAGAAGGAATTGCTATTAGCTGTACCATTGTTGCTGTCTATAAGAAATTCCTTGAATTAAAGGACGAACCGTTACTTCTTTAGCCCTAATAGCCCATTTACATCAACAGGCATGCAATTAAAGAAATGCAATTAGGAAAATGAAGTGTCAGGATTATTTTGAATCCTAGATTAGAAACAGAGAGGATCTTACCATTATCTAAATAGTACAGTTAATGATAAAATTAAGACGAAGAAGAAAACAAGTTGATTTTGCAACAGTGTGAAACTCAAACTTTCTTAAAATTAAAACAAAGGGCTTTCTAGAAATTTCACATTCTCAAAATGAACAGTCTGCTCTCATAAAACACATGCACATAGTGCCCAAGAAGAAAAAAAAGGCATTAGAGAGAGGGTCATTTGCTTTATTTCCTCTCTAACCAAAATGTAAAATCCCTTTTTTGCCCCCACAAATGTGTGCAGCCAATGGAGAATTTGAAGAATTCCCAAGGATGAAAGAGAACTGAGTCAAAAGTGGGCATCAAACGGAATTATAGAAACAACTGAAACAGGTCAGATTACGAGATACTGATAATGCTCTGTGACCTACCTGGCTTCTCTGATTTTCACTCTTCTCCCCCAATGGGGCACAAAATAATTTTTCTAATCTTGTTATTTTTAAGGGGTTAGTTTTTGCTCTATAGTGTCAAATAGTCAGTGATTGATTTGAATGGGCTTTTGCAAACAGGCCTGTCAGTTTGGAGACATTCTCTCTGCTACAGCCTGATTATTCTGTGCCACAAACTCATCCGTTTATTCAACAAACATTTATCGAGTACTAGACACATGCCAGGCACCTTTCTCAGCACTGCAGACATAGCAGTTATGAAAATATGTATGAAAGCTCTGCCTGTGTTGAGCTGATATTCTAGGACAACAGTGGGACGAATGAACTAGACCAGGAGTGTCCAACCTTTTGGCTTCCCTGGACCACAATGGAGGAAGGAAAATTGTCTTGAGCCACACAAAAGATACACTAACACTAATGATAGCTGATGAGCTAAAAAAAAAAAAACATCACAAAAAAGAAAAATCTCATAATGTTTTAAGAAAGGTTATGATTTGTGCTGGGCCCCATTCAAAGCCGTCCTGAGCTGCATGAAGCCTGTGAGCCATGGCTTGGACAAGCTTGAACTCTATTTACATGAGATTATAAGGGAAAGAGATGCAAGGAGTTGGGGGTGAGGGTTGCAAATGTTAATTACTTTCAATGCTGGACATTCTAAGATGTGTGAGGACAAAATAAAAAGCTTCCGATTCTGGGGTCCAGCTCCCAGCCTCACAGTAGGGATCTGTGATGTCTAATTCAACCACCAGGAGCCACACGTGGCAAATGAGCACTTCTGATGTGTCTACTCTTCACCAAGATGCACCGTGTGAGTCAAAGACACACTGGGTTTCCAAGGCGATGTATGAAGAAAATAACATAAAGTACCTCATTACTAATTTTGTATATTGAGTGTGCTTAAAAACGACATAATGTTTTGGATCTATTGGGTGAAATCAGTTGCCATTAAAGAATTAACTTCACCCTTTTACCTCTTTAATGTGACTATTATTCATAGAAAATTTTAATTTCCATCTATAACTTCTGTCCGGTTTCTATAGAGAGTACCATTCCCAACTCCCTTTCAAATGTCCATGTGTTTTAACAGGGTGAAAATCTCACTATACGAGCTCACTCAGAAAGGAAAGGGAGGGAGACACAGGCAAATAAGAAGACAGCTCTATTATTTATTACTTAATAGGTAGATAGTAGGTTCCAATCTCCCGCTAACAAGCTATGTGACCAGTCACCTCATTGCTTCAAGTTTCCTGAAAAAAGAATAAAGGTACTTATTCTAAAGGGTTGTTGTAAGGAATAAATAAACACATGTGAAGTGCTTAGAATAGTGCTGGGCACATAAGGGGGTTTGCCCTTATTATTAAATAAATATTCTTATTTTTGGAAAACGTGACCTTACAAATACAAAGCCTTGGCTTTTGTGGCGTGGCTGAGATGTTTATCAAAAACCGCCTGTGCTTTGAACCCGCCAGCCTGGGAGGTTCAGGGCCCGCAGAAGGAGCCGGAAGCCGGCCCCGGTGTCTGACAGACATGGTGCAAATCGCAGGTCGGTTGAATTTTAATAGCACCAGTACATCCTTTCTCCGAAGCCTGTTACCTCTTTGGTAAAATATCTACTTTATAGAGCTGTTTATGGAACTATTGAAGCAGCATATAAAAAACAAAACTAAACTAAAAACGCTGGGGCAATCACCAGTTCAAAGATGGCTAAAGTATGACAAATCTTGGTTAGACTTTTACTCCTCTCTACGTGGTACAAACTAAACAAGGATGATGATTATCATGCCCAAGAGCATCCTGTCTGAAAGCCTTATCAAGCATTTGAGCTCTTACACACACAACCAATATTGTCTTTTTTATTCACTTTTAAAAGCACTCCCCTCAACCCATTTACTAAGTAACCCTGTTAACTTGCAACCAAAAGCAACGAAGCGGATAGAACGACATTTCTTAAAAAGCTCTATTGCCACTTCAGATCATTTTCCCATTGAGATCAACTTTCCCTGCAACCCACTTAAATTACTGAGACGATCGATACTCATCTCTTCTTTTCTATGCAAGCATCCAGTTTTATAAAGCGATTTCTCTTCGAGCCACCAGGTTGTACAGGTAAGCCACGGTCCAGATGTTTAATACAGGTAGAGAGAAGGCTTCCATTGGCTGGAAGTGAGTACACAGCGAACAGCAAGTTTCCTCTCCCCCATCTCGTTACTGGGACCAGGGCAACCACTGGGCCCTGTCCTTCATGAAGGTGCACTGTGACCCCTTCACATTTCACAGGGGAGGGTGCGGGGCTGCTGCAGGTGGGGGACCAGAACACCTGATTCCAATCGGAGCTGGCCACCTTACTGACTCTAGGGTGTGTGAAAGCCACCAACGAACTTGGACTTCTCCTGTGTAAACTGTACATAAAAACGACTGTCACACCAGCTGCATGGTGGGGGACAAAATTCCATTAAGAGGTTTTTAAAAAGTTTGATAAAGACCCTGGGAACATGCCCCCCAGTGCACTCTCAAAAAAGGGACTGGTAGTCTCCTATGTCCTTCTAATTCATTCTTTTCTAAAGTGTGCTTTCACCATCCCAGGAGGCATGATCTTTCCCCACTTCCTGGTGCTGAGTGTTTCAGTTTCTGACTCTTTCTGGGGTCAAATGCTAGAAAAGAATGGGAAAACGTAGGAAAGAAAAAGAAATCAAGCCTGTAGTGGAAGATTTCAGTTAAAACAAGCAAACTTGTAGACAACGCTACACGAAAATTCGACTACGATAAGCCAACCAAGACTAGAAAGCTTCATCACTTGTCTCTGTCTCCACTGTTTCAGATGAACTGAGCTGACCTCTTGGCTCTCTATGAAGTACTAAGTACCTGCTTTGTGTCAGCAGGACAGCGCTGTGAGCTGAGGGACGGACATATGCAACAGTGACCTTGAAACACAAGTTCGGTCAAGAGCCTGCTTGCCAAGGGTTGAAGAGGAGCTAGATAGGATGAATGGATAGCATTTATCCTACGTCATTAAAATAATTACAACGGTGACAACTGACACTGGAAAAATAAGTAACAAAACCCTTCAAAATTCAGAGACCCAGAGAACAGTTTCCTGGCAATTTCTTGAGATGGATTTCATAACCTCTGTTCCTTCCTATGATTAACAACTTTCCAAGTTAAGAGCTGCTTATTTTTTGTTTAATAGCATTTCTGCTTTTTCACTTCCCTCCTGTTTCTCAGGAGTGATAAAGGAAAGATGCTCCTCTTTTCTAGTGATAAGAGCCCTTCAAATACTGGCGACAGCTTCCAAATAAGATTAGCGTCCATGCTTAAAAACATAATGCATCCCATTAATACAGCCTCAGGTGTTCTGCTTTGAATACGTATCAAAAAACAGTGCTGAACTTCTGCTGAGATAAATGGCCTATATTTTCCTACAAAGCATCAGGAATAGGCCTCCTAAAATCAGAAGTATTTTCACTGTCTCATTCAAAGTGATCCAATAGGAGCCCTGGAAAGAAAAGAGCTATTCACAGCATCCAAACACAACACCACCAAGTTAGAAATAATGGCACATGCATGCACACACATCAATTACCTGTTTCCTTTTCTGCTGGGTCTAAAACATAAGAAGAGAGAATTTAGGAGAAAAGCAAAGTCTACTCATACTGATCACATAATGTCGAAGGCCAATGAAGCTAAAAAAACAGTCCACTTGCTATTTCTAAATTAAATTTGACTTTGTTCTTAATCTGATCCTGAGTATAAAAAAACAGCCCTTCATTTTTTTTTAAGATACAAAAAAAGGGAGGAAAGGAGATAATAAAGAGCATAGAAGTTTTTCTCATCTAATAAGCATGCTTTTTTTGGAAAGGAGACTGCTCTATAGTTCTATCCAACTAGATTTCTTCTAGAATCTATTTTTTTAGAATAGGGAGGTCCAATAATTGGCTTCCCTGTGCCACAATGGAAGAATTAGTATCTTGGGCCACACATAAAATACATCAACACTAATGATAGCTGATGAGCTAAAAAAAGTCCATGCATAATTTTTGTAATGTTTAAAAAGTTTACGAATTTGTGTTGGGCTGCATATGGGCCATGGGCCATGCTTGTTCTAGAATATTCTCACACTAGACTAGAGATAAGAGAGAGTGACTCCAGGTAAGGGGAGAGGTGGGACAGGTCCCTATTCACTGATCATCTGGTCCTATTACAGGGTTTTCTCTTAACACAGGCTTGTTTTTATGTGTGATCCACAAGAATAAACTACACCTTTCAGATCACAAATGTTGCCATGTTTGTCTTATCCAATTGATTCATGAAAGAAGCCCATGTTTGCATACAAATAAACGAAGGGCCTTGATTTGGACATATTAAAATGTTCTGACTAGAAAATAAACTCAAGAGATAAACAATTATACTGCATATATTTTTCAGTATTCTTGGATAAGGTAATGTTCAAATAGTTCAGAACAAAAGGATTCTCATAGTGGTTTCGGATAAGGTTCATTATATTTGGATAAAACAGTATGTTATTTATTATTAAGGTTCTCCATACTTTTCTCTCTGCCAGATCTGAAGGGTTTTAATAGGTCTACTTTTACAATAATTCTTTCAATCGTGATGATAATACTCACTCTTCCCAAAACAAGCAAAATGTTTGAATGAGTATTCCAAACGTGAAAACCAATCTGTTTATCTTCCACTTTCCTCAAATGGTCTGATATTCGTTGCTTGTGCTTTAACACAACATGATATCATAATTAATGATGTTAAACTGGTAACTGAGGAGGTTTCATGTTGTTACTCTCGTGATATAATATTGGTTGCTATAGTGATGGGATGGCTTTTTTGTTAATCACTCAGGAGGATGGTTCTTGCCTGCTCGTTAGAAAGCTTGATCATATTTGGAGAGAAAAAAGGTGATACAACGTCCAATTACACTGATCTTTTTCATTGTCCTAATTTTGATGGAACTATGACAATATCAACTAATTACTCAATGTATAATTCATTATGTATAATTTTATATTAGAAGTTACTAAAAATTTTCTAATGGACGATTGACTTTTTATAAGTATCTAATGTTGCAAACTTTTTCCCTCCCTAAGTTAATGTGACATGTATTACACAAGCTAGTTTTATAATTAAAGAATTTAAGGGCCTTTGTATTACTTCTAATTTTATCAAAGGACTGCTGAGTAAAAGCTGATCGTAGGACTCTGTCACAAATTCAATCTACTTATTTCTAAACATCCGAAACCTCAGCACCTTAATGAATAAAACCTAAAGAAAGGGGGAAAAATGCATACTACTCTCAAGAGATCTAATCTACCACATGCATCAATCTACTGCAAGCCATTAAGTTTCAGGGAATACTATCAGTTTATTTCACTTCTCATGATAATCAACAAGTTTCCCCCTTCTCTGATTAACAATGCAGGAGAGAAAGCAAAATTATGTAATGCTATCCTGCTAACTGCTCAGGAAAGAGTACACTGTCTATAGTTTAAATGTCAGACATACTTACAGTAATGTCAAAAAATACAACCCATAAAACCACCTTTTTGTTTCTGGAAAACTCAGAACAAGAACAAAGGACGACAAAAGCACAGATTCTGGGTCTTTCATTCAAGCTGAGTGTCCCAGGAGGCATATTAAAACCATGAATAGGAAAAAGCTCTTTGGTTCACCAGCTGAGATTTTAATGAGACATTTCCCTCTGCCACGGTCCAGGTTTGTTCAGGAAAGGGGAGGACGGCTCGCAGAAAATTCAGTTAATAGGCATTGTTGGCTCTCATGGCCACTTTGGCAACTGCTGAGCGCACTGACCTTCTATTTTGGCATATTCCGTGAGCCTGGTATAATTGATCAAGGCTGCCTTCTCGAGACATTTTCTGACCACTTTTTTCACATCTTCTGCTGGTATGGGAGTGGCAATATCCTTCATTAAAACCTAGAGAGGGAGAGAGATTGAGATTACATAAAATATAAAAAGCAAATTACACAAACTGTTCTAGCCTTGACTATTCATTCGTAGGAAGGAGTCCCAGGTAACTTTGGGGGCAGAAATAAGTTGGTAGTTCATAAATGGGAAATAGTCCTCCAGTCTGGGTTTCTCTTGTCTGAACCCCATTTGTGCACACTGAAACCTCCCATACGCCCAGCCACCCGCCAGTGTGACAGCCACACTTCCTCCTCCAGGGACCCATGACACCATCAGAGCAGTTGTTTCTGATCAGGATTCTAATCCTTGGGACAAGTAATCAACAAAGGTTGTCTTGCACATTCCTAATTTAAGAGCTGTCAATGTTTAGAGCGACATCGATGAAAACAGTCACAAAAATTCCATTAAAAGTGTCATTTTTGAGCTCTTATTAAAAATGAAGATCACTTCTTTCACTAACTTAACTACTGAATATCAAAATACCTGAAGGTTTTCTGTAATGAAGAAAAAACCAAAACAGATTATTTTATCATGTTCCTAAATTGTGTTGTTGTTTTTTTGTTTTTTCCTTTAAAAATATTACTACTGGCAAGAGGAAATTAAATTATATCCAGACTTCAAAATAGAAACTCTTTAATCACTTTTATAATGGCTCATTGTTAATTTTCCTTAAAACTTCCGTGTTGATAAAACTGCTCACAATAAGTTTTGATTTCACTATGAGTCAAACTCTATTTATCCATATAGTTAATGGAATCATTCTTGCTTTGCTTACATTCAAAGTCTAAAGGATATAGCAAAATATTCCTATAGAGAAGACAATACTTTTATGTGTTCTTACTGTCCTATTAGTCATTCTTGGAAGAAACAAGAACATAAAAATACCCATTTCATGCTTTATTGGTTCATTCTCCTTCAATCAACCTTGGCATTAAAGACTTATAATCTCATGTTTATTCAATTATTCTAGCATTGGCGATCCCTCATGATATGCTTAAATTTTGTTAGGCAAGGTTTCCTTTAAAAAACAGCAAACTCATCATTTCAAAACTTCCTCCCTTATCAACTTCAATTATTCTTCCTATCCTTGTATTAACAAATCTTTCACACACTGACATATATTTGGCCCTGTAATTAGAACCGAAAGTAGATGCTTTAGAGCCCGAAAAATCCTTCTACATGTGGTAAAAACTATATAAGCATTAATGTGCATGATTATTTTTAATGTGATTAGTACTAAAATTTAAATTTAAGATTTTTTTTTACCAGTCGCAGAACCATACATTATACTATGAGGGACTTGCCCATGGTGACAAACTTAAATGACAGAAATAGCTATTAAAATGAGAATGTAACTACCTGTTACAGAGGTGAGCCCAGGGTTGATATCAGATACTATTACCTAGGAACTGGACACTGCATTTGGACACAGAGAAATGGAATCATCTTTCTTGGCAAGTGCAGATAAAGTGCTGGTCAGTCCAAAAAGGGAGACCCAACAGCTGTTTCATGCTTCCTATCCCTGTTCTTCCAAGACCTCATAAGTATCCAGAATTCACGTGTAGACTTTATTTTTCTAAGATGTCAGTAAGTACAGAGACAGGAAACTGAAGATATGGCCTGGACCATTTCTCTCTTGATTCAGCAAGAGACATGATTAGTGACTATAGCTGGAATCAAAAGGTCCCTGTTCATCCTGCCACCTGTCAGTGGTGGGCACGAGGGAGGTCAGCTCTCTTTTTCCAGCTGAGGGCAGTGGGGTGTGTGTGTGTGTTGACCTGGGAACCCGCTCACCCAGAGGCTGTACGGGGTCCCAAGAATGGGGTACAGTTCCCAAAAGTACAGCTATCCCTTCAGGGTTTTATCTTACTCATGATACCTTAATGCATAAGATGGAATGCATACTCAGACAGCTGGAGTTACATGCAGCTTTTAATATTATAAAAATGCTAACAAAACAGATAATGATTCCAGTAATACTTCAATCATACAACTTATAGTAGTCAAGGATAAGACAGGGATATAGGGAGGAAGCGGGGATGGCTCAGTGGGTTAAGTGCTCTCTTTGCAGTCCTGGGGATGGAGGATCGAGTCCTGGCCCCAGCCTGTGTGGACACACATGCTGAACTGGGGTTGGCCTCCCATGCGGGAGGCCCCTGGCCTGGTGTCCGCCCTGCGCGGCCCCCGCCCACCTGTGTGAAACGAAACCATGTTGAAAACTGATGACGTACAACTATGGAGACTGCTCTGGGCCCTCCCCTTTTTCTCTGTCTCTGTCTCCGTCTCTTTGTCTCTGTCAAAAACAGTTAAATAAATTAAAAAAGAAAAAAAAGACAGGGATATAGAGATGAAACCAGGCTATCAGCCAAAATCTCATTTTATCCATCAGTTCATGCCCTCACCTCCCAAGTCCTTAAATCACTGAAAATGTCTTCCCCTTTTTGCTTCTCATAGAATTGCTAATAAACAATACACTATCTAAAATTCACTGGGCAAAAAAATGGACAAGAAAAATTGCTTGAAGTGAAGATATCAGAACCAAGATAAAAATCATGAGCTATAGACGATCTCTGGACTTTCTTTTTAACACCAATAAGGAAGAGTTATCCATATCACTTAATTGTTAGCTTCCAAAAAGCACATGCAGTTTTATAGACAGATGAAAATGATACTTCTCTTTCAAACATCATCTGCCACACACAAAAAAACAGGAGTGAAAATACTTTCATTCATAAGTGATTTTTCAGCATGCATATGAACCCTCGTTGACTATTTTTTTGAGGAGAAATGAATTTCTACAATTCACGAATTCATTTAAAGTAACAGACTGAACTGAAATACATTCTGAGATACATTTGGAATAAAAGAAATGATATGTTTATGAATGTTAAGTGATAAACTCTCATAGGTATGAGGAATGTGACAGGTAGAAATGCAAATCAATCAATCAATCAAGGAGGATTATAAAAGACAACCGTGAAGGATGAATAGCATAATTATATTTAACTAAAAAAAAAAAAAAAAAAGAAAAAAAAAAGACTTCCATGAGGGCTGAAAAAATGGTGGGAAAAATGGATATTACCAAAAAATGCCCTCAGGTCACGGTATGATGTCCGTGATAGGTCGTAGAAAGGCTTCAGGGAGGAGGAAGTAGGATACAGGGAGAACTAACTGAATGTAGCAAGAAGATGTGAGAAATTGATGAAACGTGGGGGACTCAGGAGAGAGAACATGCTCATGAGGAATGAGAATGTCTGCCTCGTTCTATAACTAAAACACACAGCAACTGACAACACACATAGTACTTATAAAGTAATGTCCAAACATACCCTTTCAAGTAAAGAAAGTGTAGCTTTTAGGGCACCCTCAGGTCGTCCAAAGGGAAAACAGTATCTTCAAAAACAAAAGGAGGAACAAAAAAGTCAAACATTTGGTATCCACACTGCCAAACCATTCCCTCTCCCATTACCTGGCAAGACTGGAGAACACTCAAAAGCGGTTACAATAGCATCAAGCCATTAGGGCAAAATGTTCACTGTTGAAGTTTACCTGGTCCCAAGACTTAAATGTCTTAAAGAGTAAGTATACACACCATTGACAAACTAGGCCCTAATCAAAAAAGAACCACTAAGCTCCTTTGAGTATGGAGAGAAGTGAAATGCACTTTCCAATTGTTTATGGTGTTGTTATTTAAACTTGGTAAGATCCAATGGCTCCATTTCATCCTTGTGGTTTAAGATGGAAACACACCTAATTTCTAGGACAAACAGGGTTCCAGCCCCGCCTTTTCCTGACACTTGCTGTCCTATGCTGGTGTCCTACGCTCCCTCCTCCCCACTGAAAACACACAAACACACAGCCCCTGTGCCAGCAGTGACTTATCCTCAGTTTTTCTAGGCCCCTGTTGTCTTCCTACACAGCTACGCCTGGAGGGCAGGTTATATGGAGGGTCTGAAGTCAGGGTCAGAGGCTGGGAGAGTGAGTAGGCTCCTGAGAAGTGAGATGTCACATGGTGGTGACAGGTTTATTGCTCTTTCCAAGGGTGTTCCTGTTCAGGGCACTTTCCACTTAGAGGACAGAATACCAGGGCTATTTCATACACCTGGAACTTGTTTTGTGGAACCAGGTTCAGCAAACTCTGCTCCCTGACGACTGCCTTCTATCCCAAGGCCAAGTGCTACGGCAGCTGGGTTCTCTGGCCTTAGGCTGCTCCCTTGCTCCACCTTAGAACTCTTCAAACCAGTAACTTGAGAAGAAGTGTACGTATTTCCAAGTCCTTTGCCATCCACCCAAGGGCTTCACAGACACATAATTACATCAGATGTAATTAATAGTGAAATCATTTTTTTCATTCTGTTCATTTGAATAGGTGGTTCCTAAAAAGCACATCTATTTTAAGTTGAATTTGTTTTATAGGGTCAAATTTTAATGAAAAGTAAGGAGACTGATTTCTCACAAAGCAGTGGGTGAGAAAATATTAGGATTTGGGTTTTAGTTTTCGTGACACTTTTAGGAGTTTCAGATAAATGCAATTAAATGTCATATAAATCTAGTCACTCAAGTTTTTCTTCAGAATGCTCTTTATCATTTCATTTCTTACCAAAAAAAAAAAAAAAAAGAAAATTTCCATCTCTGAATTCTGCATCTTTGCGCTGTTACTCTCCCCCCCTCACAGAAAAGCCATAACCAATTTCTTCTGATAGGTTTTCTTTCCCCTGAAAAGTGGTGCTCCCCACCCCAATGCCCCCAGCATTAGCAAATTAGCACTAATCATTTTGTATACCATCCACGTTTCAATAAAACACAAATGGGGTTCTTGTAGTCCCCTCCCCTTGCTTAAATCTTTTCAGTGTATTTGCATAATCCATTCATTGTCTTGCCTATTATTTCCATGAACCTGTGGGTGATGCATTTTATGAATGGAATGTTACTGATACCCAGATTCCATTTGGCATTTCAGGGCTCTCAGGTCCCACTGGGCATGTGCTGAATTAGCAGTAGCTGCTGCCCACGATGTGTAACTAATTCAACACATTGGCAGAGTCCAAGGAATCCTGAATCAATAAACTACAGAAAATAACTGTGCAGAGCTTAATTAATCTTTACAAAACAAGTTTTCAAAGAAGGGAATCATGTTGTCTTGCCTTTCAGGATAAATATTTTGGGTTTTCCCTACTTTCACAGCTCTGTAATAGCAATGGGAAGTGAAAAATAATTATCAAATAAATTTCAACTACATTTAATACATAATTAGAATAAATTGAAATCCCCCTTATTCCCACTTCAGTAAACTACACAGATAAATAAGCCCATATAAACCTATCCTACGACTAAAGTGTTTCTTTTCCTTAGGCATTTTTAGATACAGTATTTATTTTTATCAAAATTATATATGCACATAATCTAACAGGAAACTTCTAAAAACAGAAGCATTTCACTAAAAACAGAAGTCTTTTATGTAGTTCTACCACCAAGTAATTTCTTTAGAAGAAAAATATTTTTAACTTTCAACTGGTTCTTTTGGTATTTACATATCATATCTCTAACCTATATGCTAATATTTTTAATTCTTGATTTTTCAGTTTTGATATTATCCTAAGTTCCTACTACTGAAGAGGAGCATTTAGCTTTTTTTTTTTTTTAAATAGATTTAGCGATGTGACACACAATGAATTTCATATACGTAAAGCATGTAGTTCATAAGTTTTGACATATGTATACACCTATGAAACCATCACTACAATCAATGTAATGTTTATATTTGTGACCCCCAAATGTTTCCTCCCCACCCCTTGGGGCCCAGGCAACCACAACAATTTACTTTCTATCATTTGGATTAGCCTGTATTTTCTATAATTTTTGTAAGAAGAATCATACACTATGTATTTTTTTGTATCTCATTTCTCTCACAGCATATTTTAATATTTATTCATGCTATTGCATGCATCAACAGTTCAATCTTTTTCTTATGGCTTGGAAGTATTCCAATATATTGTTTATCCCTTCCTTGTTCATGGTCACCTGGCCTGTTGTCATATTTCAGGTATTGTGAATAATGGCTGGTATGAACATTCATGTAAGTCTTTGTATGGACATATGGTTTCATTTCTTTTGGGGTAATAGTTATGGGTAGAATGGCTTGGTCAGATGTCAGGTGTTTAACTTTTTAAAAACCTGCAAACTATTTTACAAAGTGTTTTTTAATTCTTATCAACAGTGTATGCTGAATTTCAGTTTCACATGATGCTAACACTTGTTTTTTTTTTTAATTTGAGCTGTACTCATAGGTATGGGATAGCCCTCTCTGTAGTTTTAATTTATATTTCCCTAAGAGTAATGACACTGTGCATCCTCTCACATTTCTTTGCACCATCATATGCCTTTTGTAAAATATCTTAAAACAATTTTTTGAGTTATTTCATTTCTTATTATGTTTAAGAGTTAATTATATATTCTGGGTAGAAGCCTTTGTAAAATATGTATTGTGCAAACACTTTCTCACATTCTGAGATTTATCTTTTTATTCCCTTACCAATGTCTTTGGAAGATCGAAAGTTCCTAATGTTGATGAAGGTTAAAGTAACATTTTTCCATTTGTGAATCACGGTTTTGATGTTTTATTTAAGAATCTTTGCTTAGTCCAAAGACACAGAAATTTTCTGTTTTCTGGGTCTAGTCATTTTGAGTTAACTTTTGTATCAGGTATGAGGTATAGATTTGGGTTAATATTTTGCATCTGGATACCCAATAGTTCAGCACCATTTGTTGAAAAAAAGTATAGTTTGCAAATTATCTTGGTATATTTGTTGAAAATCAATTGACCATATGTATCTATTTGTGGACTGACCATATCATACTATTTTGATTATTGTAGCTTTATACTCATAAGTCTTGAAATTAGGTAGCAAAAATTCCTATGGTATTTCTTTAAAAGTTATTTTGGCTATCATAAGTTGTTTGCATTTCCACATGAACTTCAGAATCAGGTTGTCAATTTCTATAAAATCCTATTGGGACTTTGATTGAGATAGCATTGAATTTATAGATCAATTTAAGTTTCCTTTAATTTATTTCAACAAGATTTTGTACTTTCCAGTGGACAGGTTTTGCACATCTTTTGTCAAATTGAACCCTAAGCACTTAACAATTTTTATTGCTATTATAAATGCTATTATTTTGAAATTTCACTTTTAGACTGCTATTGTTTATTATACAGAAATAAATTGATGTTTATATATTTAGGATCCTGCAACTTTTCTAAACTTATTAGAGCAGCATTTATTTTTGTAGTTTCCATAGGAATTTGTACATGCATTGTGAAGAAAGACAATTTTACTTCTTTTCCAATTGGATGTTTTTCTTTTTCCTACCCTCAATGCACTGGCAGGAATGTGCAGTAAAATTCTGAACAGAAGTTGTGACAGCAGACATCCTTGCTTTTTTATTGCACTTAGGTAGAAAACATTTAGTCTTTCATTATTAATTATTATGTTAGTTATGTTTTCCATAGATGCCCTTAACGGGTGGAACCTATGATATATAGTGATAATAATGATTTTTACAGCATTGTTTATTACTTCTATCTTTTGTGTCATTTTCACTTTTTGTTGGTTGGTTTTATCCTCTTCACAGGCCATATTTTGCTATTTCTTTGTATGTCTAGAAAGTTTTGACGAGATGCTAGGCATTGCTGCTTTACATTATTGATGGATGAATACTTCTGTATTCCTTTAAATATTCTTGAATGTTGTTTTTGAATGCAGTTAAATTATTTGAACACAGCTCGATTCGTTTGAATCTTGATGATACCCCTCATTAGGTGAGACCATGACAGTGTTTATTCTAGGGCTAATTTTTTCCCCACTATTGAGCATGCTCACCAAGGCCCATGAATTAGGTTTCCAGTAGGGAGTAGAAACTGGAACTGCTAGCCTGTGTTAGCTCTGGGGACTCTCCCCTTAATCCTCTGGTAGTTCTTTGCCTGACTTTGGACAGTTTCCTCATATACGCGTACTGATCAATACAGAGCTGTCGACACCAGGGGACCATCAGCAGACACATGTAGGTCTCTGTGTTCTCTCTTCTTCAGAGTTCTCACCTGACAATTCTGGCTCCCTTGGCCTCCCCAAAATTCCAACATGGCCCCCTCATATCAGGATCTCTACCCAGGTTCATTCTCTCTGGGAGGAGTCCTGCCACTCCTCACAGGAAGCAGGGGCAATTAAAGGACTTACTTCATTTACTTCCTATCTCTCAGGAATCACTGTTATTCATTGTTTTGTGTTTAGTGTCTTAAAAGAGCATTTCCTCCACATATTTTGACTTAAAATTTTGGTTTTTTTGTTTCAGGTCAGAGGGTAAATACCCTGTGTTATTCCATCTGGGACATAGAAGCTCTTTTTTCCCACTTTAAGACCAGAGCGAGGGGGGATGAGTCACAGGAACTGAGGGGAAATGGCCGGACAAGGAGCAGAGACTCATGAGGCAACAAGAGGTAGAGGGGAATGGATATTGCAGGGGGCAGGGGCCGACTTAAAGGAGTCATGTGCATCGCATGGCAGGCTGCCCAGCATACCACAGATGAGGGGAAGCTACTGAGAACACTTGAGTAGCACAAGAACGACATAAACATGTGTAGGGCATTCGAGGGTTGAGTCAAGTAATAAAGCAAATACTTGTAGTAATGAATAGAGTATATACCTGAAATGGCTTATCTGATTTTCTAGAAGGAAAGAGAGTCTCTCTTTTATTTCCTCAAATCTCTCTTTTTCTTCCACTGAAACTGTTCCAATTCCATCAGGCCTGAAAAACAATCAGAATCAGGAATTTATTTTACATATTTTATATCTGTGTGTATGTATATGCATATATGTATATATACACATATACACATACATACATATATACATACAGTTCCCTGAAAAATCCAAATTATTAAGAAAAATGCATACCATTCTACAGGGTGTGTGTGTGTGTATTGCTTGTGGCTACAGTGAAAATTTATTAGACATATGTATAGCTATTGCTTCCTATTTTATGCTGGAAGGAATGAAACAGAGTTATTCTCTTTTAGGCCGCCTTCAAGGTAAAGGATTACAATAAATAGTTTCCAGATCTACCGAACACAATGACTAGTCCTTGAGAATGTCAGTGAAAAGTGTTTCGCCGTGCTACCAAACATTTGACCAATTAAATGAATACCCCCTGAATAGAAACATTATAAAGATAGACTGAATACAAGCTAAAATCTCTTAACTGCTTCTCTTCCACATATAAATTAGGCTAACATAAAATAGGAGATTTAGCTGTTGTAAGAAACGTATAAATTTTGGATACAAGGGTTATTGCTCTAGTTTGTTTAAATATGGGAGCACAAAAATCAAAATGAATATTTGAATAAAAACATACAAAGAGAAAAGGCCAGCTATACATTTTTTTTCCTCCAGGATTTTTGTACTTAACCAAATATCCCTATGAAATCAGGATGAGTTTTCATTAGGACCTTTCAAAGTAGCTATGAGGACTGAACAGAAATATTTTACTAAGATTAGGATTGAAAATATATCTAATGGCAAGAATTTAAAATGTATTCTGTATGAACTGAAGTATCTGGATGTACAGAAATCATCTAAAATTTTGAACATATAAATATTAACTATCTTAGTTAACACAGAGAAAAAGGTATGGCAATCTCATATTCATTTCAAAATCTACATATTTCAACAAGATGAACCTTGCATTGGATAATTAACACCAATTACTTCTTCCTCTATTAGCTCATTTTTCTAAAGACTAGATTTTTAATTCCCAAAGGGTTATGCATTTATCATTCCAACTTACTAATTTTAATGTTCATGTGTAAAGTAGGTAGAAACAAGAATGATGAAAAACAAAGGAAAATGAAGGCTTAAAATAACCTTCCCAACAGGATTTTTATTTGATATTCCCACTGTGTCTTTTATATATATATGTGTGTGTGTATATGTGTGTGTGTGTGTATGTGTATGTATGTATGGTATGATTGTGTGTCTTATGATGCTTATAAACTAGTCAATTAAGATAAAAGCAATTAATTTTACAGTTATACCTAAATCACGTTGACATAAAGACCTTTGATTCATAGCAAAGCATCATTTAAGTCCACAGTTTTTTTCCCAATTAAAGTAAATAATTTATTTCAGAAATTCGAATGCTGCTGGAATTTATGTTTTGAAAATATTTCTTACAATTATGTTTCATTTCTACACGGGGAAAGATCAGTTACTTAACTTCATAATCAGAATATTACAACACATTTTTTTCCCCACCAGAAAGCATTTGAATATTAACTACAGAAAAACCAATGGCAAAGTATTGTTCTTTCACATATTTCTTGGGAGAAGAAAACAAAGTCTGACTTATAAATGATAAAGTTGTGAAATATGAGCTAACTGCAATGTTTTATAATAATCAATAATGGATTTTTTTCCACATATTACTGCAGAGTCAATGCTCCCTGGGCAAATGATCGCATGAAACCCAGATAAAAGCTATTACTATGTGCTGACCAGGCCCAGAGGTGTTCTGGAGAGGTCTATGCAAATCATTAATTTGGGAATTTGAGCATTCAGACAGAAAACTGTAACTACATAATGTTATTTAATAGACAGCACTAAAAACTTGTACAGCGTTGCAGGTGGCTATTTCACTAACTGGCCTGTGCAAACGTGACAGAAAAGAGCAAAGGCCTCATCCTTGTGGCTGTGATGACTGACATGTCCTCTGGCTTTGCTCTCTGAGCATGGTGATATCGGAGTGCATTTTACTCTTTGCTTCAACGGTCAAAGGAGACATCGACCCACAGTGATAAGAGCAAGTCATCTTGTCACATGGTTTCACTGGGGCCCATTGCCTACCTATGGAATGGAGCCAGGAGTTCAGGAGATGAAAGGAGGGAAGGTAAGTCAGGGCAATGTCACTTACGTCTGCCTACACTAAGACAAAGACTGACACAATGGAATCCAAACGAAGGGTCATCATTTTATGGAGTTTGTTTCTAAGTTAGGTACACACCCACAGGTCCAACAGAACATTGAGTATTTTGGACTCACTCTCATTCACCCATCCCTTATTTTAGTGTATATACCAGACTATGTGTATTAGGGAAACAAAGTGGCCTTTCCTACGTAAATTATTGGGACTAAGTGGTAACTTGGCTGCAGTCAAACCTAAAGGTAGCAACTCCTTCTAAAAGTCTTCCAACAAATGCAAATTCTTCCTCGGGCATCAATATCTTCCTGTCATGGTTATTACTAAAACAAACATAGCAAGCACGAATGACACAATTTTCAACATGTGCTTGGTACTGTGCTGATTGTTTTATACATATTGAACACAAAGATGTTCATAGCAATCCTATCTCCAGTCTCCAAGGAAGGAGGCTGCGAGGGTTCAGGGAGGTTAGGCTACTTTCCCAAGGTCACACAGCTGGTAAGGGTGGGAGCCTGGACTTGAATCTAGCTCTCTTGCAATCCAAAGTCAGTGCTCTTAGTGCCCATCCCCCATCCTCACAGAAAATACTAAAGAGCCAAAACAAACAAACCAACCAACCAACCGACCAATAAAACACCCCTATTAGAAAATGAAAGCTTTATCTGAGAAGCAACAATGGTGGAACTCTACATGTATACCAGATATTTCATGTTCCTTGTGCTATAAGGCAAGGAGCTTAAAATCAATAAAACAGAAGATATCAATACCGACCACTGAAGCAGCAATTCAATGAAGAATGGCCATAACAAAGCAAGTCCTAAAATGTGCTCTTTCATACATTACAAAATACATACCTGTGGAAGCCTTGAGTAAACTCTGACCCAGCTATATTTGATGAACATTTATCTAGTAGACAACAGGTAATAAGAGATGAAAAAGAATAGCTTTATGAACTCAGTTTATGAAGTAGTTTCTGTGAGCCACACCTTCAAGCCATATCCAGAACCTGGCCACCCCTCAGCACTCTCCTCCCCTCCTCTGGTTCCAGCCATCATCAGCTCTGCCCTGAATATGGCTGCAGCTTCTTTGGTCTCTCTTGGCCAGTCTTTGCCTTGTCTGAGACTGGCAACCCATTACTGTGAGACTTCAGTGAGCATAAGTCGTATCCCTGCAATGGTGGCATCATTGTAAAAGCCAAAGGAAGCCCTGACAATGGTCTACAAGACTTTATACGATCTTCCTTCCCATACTCACTCTCTGACTGCCTCTTGCTTCTCACAGCATGTTGCCTCACTGCAGACACACTGGCTTCCCCTCTAGCGGCAAACATACGAAATGTGCTCTGGCTCAGGCCTTTGCACGTGCTATTTCCACAACTCAGGAGGGCTTTTCCCAGGTGCACACACGGTATGCTCACTCACTGCCTTCTCTTCCCTATTGACACAACTCCGGATTAGTGAGGTTATCTCCGACCACCTGTTGTAAAGGCGTCATCTCTCATTTCCACATTTCTCTTCCTTTGTCACGCTGCCTTGCTTGTCATTGTACATATATATAGCTGTTACCCAACATGACACACTTCTTTATTACCTTCTGCTTTGTGTTGTACCCTCAGTGCCCAGAATAGCAGCTGGCACAGTGTTACCGTTCAATACATAAATGCCGAAGAGATGAATGACATACACAGAATACAAAAATATCAGTTATATACTATGCGAATGAATGCATTAGTAATATCACATATATTGCTTACTAATATTAATACAGCATAAATGATTTGGATCGTTATTTTTTTTCTCTTTCTTTTTTTTAAATCATATAACAGTATGTAAAAGAGGAATGTTTTTGAAAAATGGAGTCAGGAGTTATGGTTAAGTATGCTGGGTGAAAAGATCTCTAACCAAAATTAGTACATATTTATACTTAGTCAAAAATTTTTTAGTGTTTATCTACCGTTTCAATTATTAGTGAAATGACTTATTTTAAAGCTCAGGAACAGAATTTTTTTCCTAAGATTACAAAAGTAAAAAAAATAATGCCTCTTTGATAGTGGTAAAAAAGAGTATGATAAAATGTGGTTCCTGAAAATTCTAACAGAAAGACAAGTTTTCTGATTTCAATGTTAATTTGGTTTGAACTCTATGCTGATAATTAAATATTAAAGTGGTTCCAATGAGAAGGAAAGGTATTCTCACGTATGAAGATTTAATATTTTCATTTTCTCTGGAGGCCTGTAGTTATTAAAAATACATGCTTTGAATAAAAACAGAATGTTCTGTGAAAGACATATAAGACAAGAGACAAATTGTGAAATACAGTCTAATAGTAGAGATATATATTTCAATGATAGATATTGTGAAATAAGTTAAGACATGGAACTTCCTTCTGCTATTACATCATAAACAACCAAACACCAAGTGGAGTTGTGTCTGTTAATTATACTTCAAAGATTCTTACAAAACAGAATGCAAACAATAGAACCTTCTGCCACTAACACTTAATACTTGTGCCCTGATCTCACATCTGCCTATGAGTCACATTCTGTTTTAGGAGAAATTATCACACACACATGTACACACACACACACACACACACACACACACTACTTTGGCTGAAAGCCACATTCATCCAAAAATAGTTTTAGGAGAAATTATCACACACACATGTACACACACACACACACACACACACACTACTTTGGTTGAAAGCCACATTCATCCAAAAATAATTCCTACACATACTAAGGCCTATACAAATGAACGTTATTAAATCCCTCCATGAACTCAGGGGTTTTGTAATTTGTGCAATTCATCAGTTTGAGTAAAGGAGATGTTTTGGTTTTCATGACACACTCCAACAACAAGGGGTAAGCAGCCACATATTTTTTGAACAACAAATTACAAGATCTCCTTGGAGGTTCATAAGTGAAACCAAGGCAAACTGAGGAGTCTGAGAATCCCGAGAATAAAGAAATCTGTTTAACTTTGTTTAAAAAGTGTGCCCCCAAATTACTGAGTCATGGTTCGCCCCTCAATTCCCTCTTAAAAAGCATCATTTAGTGCTGATGAGCATTTGTTTTGCTACTTAATGAAAATGATAACCTTTTCTACAGTTATTTTCTCAATCACTGTTATCAGCTGGGCCAGTTCTAGGTACTTGAGGGGTTAAGTGTATCCCTGACGTCTGCATACTGACTAGAACAGAGCCCCCAGGAAGCTTGCAGGTTGAAATAAATGGACCAGGAGTTAACATAGTATCGGAAACTCTAATCAACGAACGAGATAGATTTTCTTCACCCTCCTCAACTCATTAAGGAAGTGAGTTTGTCTCAGCAGTTTGGTGATTTGTGGTAAAGATGACAAAGTTCCTGGTGCCTCGGAGTTTCTTAGAGGCTTCCTTGCACCGGCCCTACCCTATGAGGAAGGTATGACATCTGAGCTTCCTCTGAAGAGAGTGAGAAGGGGAGAGACACCTGGAAGGAGGTATTTCTGAATTGTCAATTCTGCCGGCAGCACAGCAGGTAAAAGCCACTTTGCACTTCGTGTATTTCCCACCAATATCCATTTGTGAGCAGAATAAAAAAGAGTGGAAGACACAGCACGAGAAGAAGAAATGACGGAAGATGAGGGAGAAAACAATACTCTCTTATTTTTGTTCCCCAACCTATAACACCTCCTACTGCTTCCAACAAAATGATGTATCGTTTGGACGACCATATGCGACATAATCAGTATCCTTTTTACTTTCCCTGAAAGTTTACATATCCAAAGAAGAAATTAATCTGACCCCTATATATTCCCTGAGACAGAAGAAAAAGATTTTTCTGTGACAAAAGATCTTGTTTTAAAGATTTATTTTATTGGGAGAAGGTAAGAGAGAGAGAGAGAGAGAGAGAGAGAGAGAGAGAGAGAGAGAGAGAGAGAGAGAGA
>PVKE010007174.1:0-51618 GCA_004027555.1 Craseonycteris thonglongyai | reverse complement strand
GCTCTGGGCCCTCCCCCTTCTCTCTGTCTCTCTGTCTCTGTCAAAAACAATAAAATAAATCTTAAAAAAAAAGAACTTTCCTAAATGTGGCCTCAGAATGTATTGCAGGCAGGCCCAGCATATCAGAATTACTATGTGTTGATCTTCCTCTCTCCTGGTATTGAAAGATGTAGGAAAACTTGAAGACGCTCAGAACAGACTTGCTATCAAACAGCTGGTCAAAGAGATTGGTAAGCCTCGAAATTATGGTTTAACGGAGGAAGAAAAGGCAGAAGAGGAGCGAAGGGCTGCCGAGGAACTCCTAGCCAAGGAGGCTAAGGAGGAAGCAGAACGGGAGCACCAGGAAGCCATGGAGACAGCAGAGAAGATCGCCCGCTGGGAGGACTGGGTGAGCGCTCGAGCTGGTGTGTGGGTGGGTGTCTGTGAGTGTATGCCTCTGAGGGTGGGGGGAAGCAAAGTCTTTAAGGTCCCTTGCACTTCCCATCCTACTAAGAGAGAAATGTCACAGAAATAGCCCAAATAAGTTTTGTTTACCGGTAGTCACTTTTAAAAAGATGCCCATAGTCTTTTGCTTAGTTACAAATAATAATAACTATCCATTGGATAGTAACTATCCAATGGATAGTAACTATCCATTGCCAACAGCATTCATAATACACATCCCTGTAAATGTGTAACATTATGCTGCATGTCGACCTTGTGATTTCATTTGATTTTCTCTCCCATCTAACCTGGTGGCCAGCCTCGTTCCCCAGGTCACTGAGTCTTGCCTAATTTGCTGCCTACAGTAGCACTCACATCCACCCACAGCTCTCCACTTCTGACAGGGTCAGGGTTTCTCACCAGAATCATGTGGTCTGTGCCTTCCCTCTGGTCTCCCCAACTCTGCCTCTGTCCATCTTCAGGTTCTTCCTCTGCTGCCCCAGGTGCATCGTCTAGAATACAGATCCATCACAGTCATTCTGCTTAAACTTCATCCTGTTAGACAGAAGTCCAAACTCCTTATTGTGGCCCACAAGGTCCTCTGTGAACCCGGCTGCTCCTAACATTCCCCAGGGCATCTAAACATGCCACCCGCCTAACTCCCTCACTTTTTTTGAATCTTTACTAGAAGTTATCTTCCCTGCCCCTCCCCAAAACATGTCATATCCCCTTTTATACTACTTTAATTTCCTTCTTTGCACTGATTCTATCTAATGTATGGAAGGAAGGGAAGGAAGGAAGGAGGGAAATCCTTATGCACTCATCTTTGTATGCATGCTTATCTTCTCAGCATAAATTCCTAAGTTTTTCTAGGTCAGACACTGTGTACATGGTTTAATTTTTGATACATATTTCTGAACTACCCTCCAGTAAGGATAAACTAGCTCACATATTGTCTATCAGTATATTTCCCTATACCTCCTCCAACCCTACTTTCTCAATTTTGCTCACACAGGCCAATCTGATAAACAAACACCCATCTCATTGTTTCAGTATCCATTTTTCAGCTGCTCCTATGTTAAGCATTTATATTTCTTCTTATGCTGCACATATTCTCTGCCCATGTTTGTCTTTTTTCTTATTATTTTGCAAGAAAACTACTGATAAGGTAGTGTAAGGGAAACAGGAATGGCCCCAAGAAGCAACAAATTTGGCTCCACCCTCCTTGTTGGTACATGGTCCTGAGCAAGTTACTCAATGTCCCAGAATAGTACCTACTTCACAGAGGTACTCTACTGATTAAAGAGTTACTGTGTGTAAAAATATGCACACAGTGCCTGGGAAATAGTGTGCACTCCCGTAATATCCCAGCTTTTAATAATATGTTGCAAATCATTTTTCTCAAGGCATCTTTTATCTTTTAGCATCATTTATGGTGTTTATTCTGGCCATAAAAACAACTGTATGTTAAATGTTGTCAAATCCACCAATCTGTTTCCCATGTTGATTTCTGGGTTTGCTGTCTTGCTGGGAAAGATCTCTTTTCAAATGAATAAAATCATTTAGGACTCTTTACTCTTTATCTTGCAAGTGACAGAAAAGCAAACTCAAATTGGCTTACAGATAAAGAAAATTTATGGATTCACATAAGAGAAAAGTGCAGGGGTAGGGCTGGTTTCCTGAGAGACTTCATATGGTGATTCAGATGATGTCACCAAGGATTGGGGTCCCTCTCTATGTTCTGTCTTGCATGTTGGCATCATCCTTAGATTCTCTACCCAATGTGCCCATCCTGAATTAACTAGTGCTTATGGACAGGAGCCAGGCTAGACTGATGGGCTTAAGTCCCACCTAAACTACTAGGTTGAGAAGAGAGATTTCTCAAAAGAAATCTGGAATTATTTAACCCAAAAGAAGGTGGTTGTATGCTGAGTGACAATAATACAGTACAGGTCTGCTCAATAGATATTTTCTGGACTTTCTATTAGCCCTTCCTTTCCTTCCTTCCCTCCCTCCCTCCCTCCCTCCCTCCCTTCCTTCTTTTCCATCTGGGCAGCTAAAAATTATTTTTGTTGGAGAAATGAGGTAGGGATCCAATTTATTATTTTTTAAATTACTAGCCCATTGTTAGAACCTACTCTCTGCTGTTTGGAAATGCCATTTTTATCATAATAATTGGTGAACATGTATAGCACCATCTAGTTCTAACACATTGTGGGGTGAGTTGTGTAGAAGTGTTCTCCCTTTTCTGACTGTCCATTTACATTTGGTTTGTAGAGTAAACGCCTGGAGGAAGTGAAAAGAGAAGAAGCAGAATTACTAGAGGCCCGGTCGGTTCCCCTGAGGAACTATTTAATGACCTACGTTATGCCAACGCTGATGAAGGGTCTGAATGAGTGCTGTAAGATCAGACCAGAGGATCCTGTTGATTTTCTGGTAAGAGATTTTTCATTTTTCTTTTTTTTTTTAAATATCAATTTGAAAATTGATAGGAAATTTGAAAATATGCCTGAACCCAAATAGGGAGCCAATTGAGATAGAGAAGTTGTGTGTCTAGAATCAAGAAGTAGCCTCTTATACCTTCACAGTTTATAATAATGCCTTTATTACTTATCTGAAAGTAAAAGATTTTTGCGTTTTTATTTTAAAATTGCATACATTAATAGTACAAATATATAACTCAAAGTACCTGGTAGTATCTTCTAAATTGTTGACTTATTTTCTTTCTCTCAATTATAGGCAGAGTATCTCTTCCAGAACAATCCAGAAAATAAGTGAAAGTACTGGACCCCATGTCCTGTACTTTACAGAGCCGGAGATGAGTTTAATATTGTAATTTGAAAAATTGCTGTAAAAAATACTTTTCCAGTTTTTGGAAAATTATTTTCTTTTTTGCCTGCAAACATTAAGTAGAATCATTATACAAAGCTATGTGACAGTGAGTGATTTATTTATTAAACTATAACTGAAAGGTAAATTGACAAGGTATCTATGTACAGCTCATGGGACAAACATTGATGTCCTATGATATTTCAATCTTAGTCTACATACTTGTATGTAGGAGGCCCCCAGTTCGGCCCCAGGCTCTTGGGGGCCCGCCTTTCATGCAATCCCCCTACCACCCCACCACACCCCAACTGCCCACCTGTGTGGAATGAAAGAAACTACGTCGAAAAACTGATGAACTGATGACATACAACTATGAAGTCTGCTCTGGGCCCTCCTCCTTTTCTCTCTCTCTCTCTCTCTCTCTGTCAAAAACAATAATAAAAAAATTATTAAACATTAAAAATAGACATGGACATAAATTAAAATGGTCTATGCTTTGCTGAGTCACAGTCAGATATGATTGGTTACCGCAGGCTGCTTTTTGAGTGCAGGGTCAGCGTGGACTCAATGAGTCACAGTGCACTGGAACCCTCTTGGTATAAGAATTCAGGTAACAGAATGAATAATTCAAATATTTGTGATAATAAGAAAGTTGCTGAATATTTTCAACAACAAACTTTACAATATAGGCATAAGCAAGCAATCCCTATGGACTTTTCCAGCTCTAAAAACCCCATCATTCCCAGAATTACAGTGAATGAGCAATTAGTTTAAGTTTATTTTAATTTTTTGTTGCTGTTTTTGACAGAGACAGAGAAAGACAGAGACAGAGAAGGGGGAGGGCCCAGAACAGTTTCCACAGTTGTACATCATCAGTTTGGGGTTTGTTTTTTGTTTTTTTTTATCTTTTCACATTTATAGAGAGAAATTATCTTTTTGTCTTCAGTACATAGTTATTTCTATTTTACTTTTTGACAGATAGAGAGAGAGACAGAGACAGAGACAGCTAGAGAACCGAACTGTGGGGACTCCCCAGCTCAGCACGTGGGTCCTGCCTGGGCCGGAGCCGGGATTCGATCCTCGGTCCTCATGGCCTCAAAGCGAGCGCTCAACCCGCTGAGCCGTCCCGGCTTTCCCCTGGGGTTTTTTTTTTGACATGGTTTCATTCCACACCATTGGGCAGGGGGCTGCGCAGGGTGGGAACTGGGCTGGGGGCCTCCCACATGGGAGACATGCCCCCTTGAGCCACGGGCTGAGCTGGGGGGGTTGGGGGGGATCAGGAGAATTAGGGGGGCATCAGCAAGAACTGAACCAGGGACCTCCTGCAGGGGAAGCACACCCCAGTTTAGCATATGGGTCCATGTGGTCCAGGGCTGGGACTCGACCCCTGGTCCCTAGGGCTTCAAAGAGAATGCTCTACTTGCTGAGCCATCCTTGCTTCCCCTAGGTTTATTTTAATGGTGTATATATTTTATCTCTTTAAATAATGTAATCTTAGTTTAACTGCACTTTTTTTTTATTGTGGTAAAATACACACATCGTACCATTATAACCATTTTAAAGTGTACAATTCAGTGACAGTAAGTACATTCACAATGTTCTACACTCATCACCATTATCTAACTCCTGAACTTTTTCATTACCCCAAATGGAAACCCTGTCTGTACCCATGAATCAGTCGCTTCCCCCATTGTCTCCTCCCCTCAACTCCTAGCAACCACTAATCTGCTTTCTGTCTCTATGCATTCGTCTATTCTGGATATTTGGTAAAAACATAATCATACACTATGTAGCCTTTTGTGGCTTCTTCCATTTAGCATGTTTTCAAGGTTCATCCACCTTGTGGCATGAATCAGCACTTACGTCCTTTTTATGACTGAATAATATTTCATTGTGTAGGTAGACCATTTTGTTTAATTATTCATTTGTTGGTGGACATTTGGGTTGTTCCCACCTTTAGATATTATGAATAGAGCTCTGAACAGCCATGTACAAATTCTTGTATGAACACCTGCTGTCAATTCTTGTGGGTAGGTACCGAAGAGTAGAATTGCTGTCATATGGTAATTCTATGTTTAACTTATTGAGAAACTGCCAGACTGTTTTTCAAAGTAGCTGCATCATTTTACATTTCCACTAGCAATATATGAGAGTTCTAATTTCTTTGCATCCTTACCAACGTGTGTGTGTGTGTGTGTGTGTGTGTGTGTGTGTGTTAAATAGACTAAGCATCTCTTCATGTGCTTGCTGGCCACATGTACATCTCCTTTGGAGAAATATCTATTCAAGTTCTTTGCTCAGTTTTTATTTGGGTTGCTGGTCTTTTTGTTATTGAGTTATAAGAGTTTTTTAGATATTCTGGATATAAGATCTGCATCAGATATACAATTTGCAAATATTTTCTCCCATTCTGTGGCTTGTCTTTTCACCTTCTTGATGGTCCCTTTTAATATACAAAAACTTAGTTTTGACGACGTCCAATTTACCTATTTTTATTTTGTTTCCCTGTACTACCATTGACCCTTATATTTTGATAAAAAATATTAATAAAGAGAACACATTTTCAATAGTTTGAAATCATAGTCTTTATAATACTTACTGTTTTGTGCCTTAACAGTGGTGACATTTCATGACCTTGCTTCTTAGTTCACTGAGAAAATCTAAGCAATCAAAAGAGAGTCTGTCTGCTTCTCACCCTTCCAACACTACTATCCTGCCCAAGACACCACCATTTCCTACCTGGATTGCTGTGGTCAGTTCGTCACTTGGCCTGCTCTTTTCTATGACTACTCTCAACAGAGCAGCTTGGAAATCTTGTTAAAGCAGAAGTCAGATCTGTTCAAAGAGGTCCCAACCCCCACCCCCAATCCACCTTCCCTTCTCACATGACCTGACCTGAGCCTATGAGGCCTGATATAGTCTGTCCCCTCATGACCTCTCCATTCTCTCCTTATCACCAAGTATAGTATGTTTGGGGGTCTTTGGCTCAAATATTCAGCCCACACACATCCCTATGGTTCACTCTCACTCTATCCATGGCTTAGCTCAAATGTCACCACCTCAGAGAGCCCTCCCTTATGGTCCTCTTGGGGACATCCACTGGGCCTTTTCTTTGCTCACACTTGACATCATCTCATATTCCTCTGTGTTTATTATAATCTGTCTCCCTCCACCAAAATGTAAGCTCCACGAAGACAGGGATTTTTGTTTTTCTGTATCTCTAGAGACTAGAAAAGTACATGGTGGAGTTACAAGAAATATTAGTGAATGAAAGCTATTTAGCTGAAATTTTGTTACATAGCTACATTTTTTATAACTAATTTGAATCTTCAGTCATTCAATGAAGTCCATAATTTATTTACACTTCCCCATATGGCTGTGATGGGTCACTTAAGTAACTCTGAGGATCACCAAGAGGCTTCACTACGTGCCATGAAGTTTGGAGAACTCACTATGGAATCTAGCCTTTAGCCATGCAAGTTAAGAAACATGATCTCAGCTGCATCTTAGGATAGATAAGACCCTAAGATGCTGACTTGTCTGAACTAGTCTCCCAAGCGACCAGGAGAGAAGCCAGAACACTGATTTATTTACAATGAGAAACGTAATTGCTGAGTGGGCTGAGACTTGCTCCACTTCACCAGTACATTCTCTTCATAGAGGCAGGTTACACGAGAAGCCAAAACATCAGAGGGCTTGGGAAATGCAGAACCAGGACAAGGCACACGGTGCACATTCCCTAACATTGTTTGGGTGGGAAGTGACAATTTTACCTCTGACTTCCCTTGACATATTTTCCCCTCAGACGTATTACCATATTTAGTCTTTCAGGTCTTTTTAGGTTAGGAGGCTTTTACTCTCCTTAAGGTAAATTTTTATATTTCTGGTTTGAGCCATTCAGTGTCATTTTACAATGATGCTCTCTGAAGGCAATTTTTTCCTCCAAATTTGGGCAGGGCAGCCTGTCACTGCTAAGCATCCTCTCCACATAACTATCATTTCATTCGAACATGTTACTATTTTTAAAGATTTATTTTATTTTTTGGAGTTAATGTGGGGGAAAGAGAGAGAGAGAGAGAGAGAGAGAGAGAGAAGGGGGAGGGCCTAGAGCAGCCTCCATAGTTGCACATCATTAGTTGTGACCTGGTTTCTTGCCACACAGGTAGATGTGGGACCCCATGAGGTGGGAACCCTACTGGGGGCCTCCCACCTGGGAGGTGAGACAAGCACCTTCACAGCCATCCTGGTGGTTACCAGCTGTGCTGCAGTTCAGCACATGGGGTTTGCATGGGCCAGGGCTGGGACTCAAACCCCAGACCTTAAGATTGAAGGCAAGTGCTTAACCGCTTAGCTATCCTGGCATCCCCAGACATATTATATATGAGGGCTGTCTGGAAAAAGCATCTAGCCATGTAATATGAAAAATAGAGGTATTTATGGCTGCATTTTTTTCTGATAGCTCTTGTATAACTAAATTTTGGAAAGACATAATTTTATGTTAGTTAAAAGAAGTGGTATTACTTATAATAAAATACCTAGGGACCATTTTAAAACCATATATAAGACTTCTACAATGAAAATTACAAAATGTTGCCAATAGTAATGAAAAGTGAAATAAAAAGAGGGGTAAACTATGTTAATGGTTTGTAAAGCTCAGTATTGTTAATACTTCAATTTTTTCCCAAGATGATCTGTAGAGTCAGTGCAATTCTAGTCAGAATCCCCATGTGTTTCTTTTCTCTCTCTCTCTCTTTTTGGTGGAAATTGATCCTCTAATTCTAAAATGTGTATAATAATGCAAGGGACCTAGAATAGTGCTAGCAATCTTGAAGAACAATAAATTTGAAGGACTTCACTCTACAGATAGCAAGACTTAATGTAAAGCTCCAGTAATTAAGGCAGACAGATCAATGGAACAGAATAAGGAGTCCAGAAAGAGATCCACACAGTTTTAATCACCTGATTTACAGCAAAGACACCATGGCAACTCAATGGGGAAAGTATACTCTTTTCAATAAATGGTGCAAGTCAGATGGAAAGCCATATATTCAAACAAACAAACAAACAGAAAAACCCTTGATAGTACTTCACACCATACAGAATACTAGTTTGAGATGAATGATAGATTGAGATGTGCAAATCAAAATAATAAAGTCAAATTACTAAACTATAGTAAAACATAAGCGGAATTCTCTATGACCTTTGCCTGGTTAAAATTTTCTCAAAACAACATTAAAACAGTGAAAAGGCAAGCTGTAGAATGGAGAAGATATTTGCAATACGTATATCTGTAATAGAGGACTTGTACTCAGAAAACAGTAAAAACTCCTACAAGTCAATAAGACTGACAACCCAATTAAAATAGGCAGAAGACTCGAGTAACCACTTCTTAAAAGAGCATATCCAAATGACCAGTCATTTGGATATGCTCTATTAAAAAGCGCTCAATGGCATTAATCATCAGAGAATGCAAATGAAAACTGCAATGAGAGTTTGTTACAAAGCTGCCAGATGGCTGAAATTAAATGGACTGATTATACTAAGTGCTGGGAGGATGTGAAGCAATTGGAACCCACATATACTGCTGATGGGAGTAGAGATTGGTTGTTTGTATCCCTTTAAACCCATTTGAAAGTACTTACTAAATATGGGTATACCCATGATCCAGCAATTCCACATGTGGGTATATCCAAGAGGGATGAGTGCATTTGTCTACCAAAAGGCATGTACAAGAATGTTCAGAGCTACAGGACTCATAAAAGCCCCAATTTGGAAACAAGCCAAATCTCCATCAATAGGCAAACAATACATTGTGTTAATAGAGACTACTCCACAGCAGTAAAAAAGAGTGATGTTGCCTCCAATAACATGAAGTAGCTCACAGACACAATGTTATGTAAAGAAGTTAGATACAAGGGTACATACTGTATGATTCCATGGATATCAAGTTAAAAACAGACAGAAGTAATCTGTAGTGATAGAAGTCAGAATAGTGGTTACGTGGTGGTGGTGGAGATGGTGACAGGGTTTTCTACTGGGAGGAAGACTGCTGGGTACTGGACATTTCCTATATGTTGATTTAAGTGATAGTTACATGGGAGTATATATATAAATATAAAGTTGCACTGTGCAATATGGAGTGTTGCACAGATGGGAGACAAGTACAAAGGCCTTAGTATTTGTACACTTAACTGTACATGTTGCACTTTAATGATCTTTTTTAAATGAGGTGGTACTTCACCTTAAAAACAGTAAAGTATACCATGCGTTACAGTTAAAAATAATTCCTCCTTTAAATGTGGACTTGTTCATAGCCATAGATTTGCTTAGGTTCACTTCAGGAAAGAAAAATACCATTCTAATGCCTATGAAAAAGTTTAGTCTTTTACTTAAAATTAATCAAAATGCCATTTAATTCTCTATTTAATGTATTTGGGTATGGCACCATATTAGGTGTTGCACAGTGTAAATTTGGTTGCTATGGCAGGAGAGAAGTGATTTGTTTCCATCCAATGGAATACAGCAAAGCATAGGTCACATAAGATTGTAAATGAGATCATGCTAGCAGACTCTACTGCCTCCTTGGCATGTAAGCAAGCTGCTGATTGGAGAGGCTCACATGGCCAGGAACTGAGAGGGGCCTTAGTGAACAGATGCTTTCAATCCAACAGCTTTGAACTGAATCCTGCCAACACTTGTGTGCAAGTGCATCCTCCCACCATTGAGCCTACAGATGAGACCCCATTCCTAACACCATGAAGGCAGCCTTGTTGAGAGACCCTATAGTAGAGGACCCAGCTAAGCCTTGTTCATATTCCTGACCCACAGAAACTGATAAGAAATGTGTTGTTTTAAGTAGCTTAAAGTTTGTGGCAAATAGTCACAGAGCAGCAATAAAGTAATATAATGGAGTAGGCCTTATTACCTTCCAGGAATTAATAATCTGAGCTCATCACTGTTATGGACCGAATGTTTGTGGGCCTCAAAAATCATATGTGGGAGAAGCTGGGATGGCTCAGTGTGTTAAGCACTCACGTTGTAGCCCTGGGGCAGGAGGATTGAATCCTGGCCCCGGCCCAGGTGGACCCATATGCTGAACTGGGGTGTGTCCCCAGTTCAGTTCTTGCCAGGGCCTATGTGGGAGGCTCCCGGCCCAGTTCCTGCCCTGTGCAGCCCTGTGCCCACCTGTGGAGTGAAACTATAAGTAAAACTAATGCTGTCAGCTATGGAGACTGCTCTGGGCCCTCCCCCTTCTCTCTGTCTCTGTCTGTCTCTCTGTCAAAAAACAATAAAAATAAATCTTAAAAAAAAAAAAAATCCTACGTGGAAGCACTAAACCCCAAGCGACCATATGACTGTATTTGGAGATGGGGCATCTAAGGAAATTAATCAAGGTTAACTGAGGTTATGGGGGTCGGGCCCTGAGCCTTGTAGGATTAATCTCCCTACAAGAAGAGACACTAGAGAGCTTGTGCAAGAGCAAGCCTATGCACACACACACTCTCTGTATCAGCCATGTGAGGACACAGTGAGAAAGCCCTACAATCCAGGAAGAGAGTCCTTACCAGAAACGGGCCATGTAGGTACCAAGATCTTTGACTTCCCAGACTCCAGAATTGTGAGAGATAAATTCTCTTGTTTAAGCCACCCATTCTGTGGCATTTTGTTATGGCAGCTCATGATAAGATAGTTACCAATTCTTTTTTGTTTGTTTGTTTTAGCCAGATTAACTACAGAATTGAAATGATTGAATGGAAATACTGGGCAAATTTGTCTTTAAAAAATCAGTAACAACTTAATTCTTTAAGTGCCAATACTCGTATGTGCCAGGCACTTTTCTGTGCTTTGGGCTTAGACTAGTTTTCACAATCTAGTCAGGGTCCCTGCCTTTATAGACCTTATATCAGGTCATACAGAATAACACCGCTTTTTTATGAGCTGGTAATCTATACCAAATCTTTTAATACAAAATCATAAGCAGGTAATTCTCTAACGTAACAATATCACACTCAAGCACACTCTATATGACATTTTAGGTGAAATGTTCAAATTGCTGTCCATCTCATGTGAGACAAAGCAAGCCTTATGACGTTACGGTGTTACTTAGCTGGACCCTGTATTTTAGTGAGAATGACAGTAAATAACAATAAAATAACAAGGAGGTTCTGGTTATGTGATAAGGACTATAATGCAAATAAACAGTTTAGATGAAGTGTTCTGGGCAGGTATTTATGAAGCGGTGACAGACTGAGACTGAATCAGCCATTGGAGAACTAGGCAGTATTGCAGGTGGGGACACATATGGAGGTCAGAGGTGGGAAGGAGCTTGCCCAGGTAGATCAGATGTACTGTTTTAAACAGGACAGAAAACAACAGTCCTGTCCCATTTCAAACACATATGATCAACCTAGTCTCACTGGGCTAAAATCAAGCTTTCGGTAGGCTAACCAGACGTACCATTTGAAACTGGACAGTACCATTGTTTTCTGTCCTGTTTCAAAAAGTATGTGGCTTTTAATGCAGGGGAGTGATAAAACCTAGCGCGTGTTCTATAAGTTGAGCTACTGTATGAAGAATGGATGGAGAAAAGCACGAAGGGAAGTTGGAGAAGAATACCAAGGCTACTGCAGTGATTCAACAGAAGACAGTGGCTAAGATTGGTGTGGTGGCTGAGGAGATGGAGAGAAGGGGAGGGATTTCAGATGGACTTTGGGGGTGGAATCAATGGGACTTGTCATAGATTGGGTATGGGTAGCAAGAGAAAAAAGAAACCAAGAATGTTTGTTTGTTGTTTTGACTTGCATCTGTTAGAAGACTATGCTGTTAACTGAGGCAGAGGCTAGAGGAGGCATGTTTGGGCCGGTTCTAATTAACATGTTATTATGGTTCGTTCATGCAAATGTTGAAAGACCCTCTGTTCAAAACATAAACTAACAAACCTCTAAAAGGGGAAGAAGAACTTTAAGAAAGGACAGCTCAAGAGTACAGTACTCACTGGATAAAAGCACTTATGCTTTTGTTTTAACTTTAGTGACTCTCTGGTTTTTGATTAAAGATTTTTAAAAGGCATGCACCATTAATAGTCGAATGAGTCACTGTACTTTATTACTGGGGTAAAAATCTCCATATCACACAGTATCTCCAGTTGTTACATGTAAACAACACTGAAACAGTTCACATAGTTCCCAGCATGTGAAGAGGTTGTGCTCTGAAAAACACTTTATTCAAATGCCCTGTGGACCCAAGAGAACCAGTTTTGGAATCCTTCCCACTATTTACGACATTGCTATGTAGAAAATGCAATCTAAATGATACTTGGAGGAGACCAGTTGAAAACATCTTCCCCTTTCCTAGCAGCTGGTGGAAACAGGCACTGGGGTAGGTAGGGCGAGGGCTGCAGTGAAGGGGCAATAGCTTTGGAGGGAATGAGCTGGGGTTCTGAAGACAAGCAAGGCAAGGTGAAAATGAATATTGTCTTTACCAATATACAGTAGACTCTGTTAACCAGCACCCATGGGGTTTGGTAGATGCCAGCAGACTGTAATGTAAGTAGACTCTCCATTAACAGGAACTCAAGCAACTGGCACTCTTAAACAACTGGCAAAGTATTTTGCCAGTTACTTGAGCGTGCTGGTTGCATGAGTCCCATTTAACAGAGTATCTACCGTACTGGTAATTGGCTTTATCTCACTCTCCACTTTCCTTGGCCCAAGTTATATCCTTAGTTGGGTCCTAAACTCTGGGGATAAACACCTAGCTCATTACTCACGTGTGAAAGTTGAGTTGGATTAGACGGTAGTGGCTAGGTGTATGTAAGGCCCTTGGATCTTGCTTTCAGTTTATAACCTCTATCTTCAGCTCTACCACTGCTCCTGAACCAAGTTTTCAATTGCCTGACAGACATTCCTGAAGGTCCCCCAGGCACTGGAAAATCAATGCCTATCAACCTACTCTCAGAATCTCATTCACTCACCCAGTTATCTTCCTCTTTCTTCTATTTGCTGGGAGCTCTATTCATTCTGTCACCCTCCCTAGAATCTTTCTCATTTTTGTCTTCCACTCCATTGTTTCTCACAACCAGGATTCACTGCATTGTCTAGACATTGTCTCAAACTGTTCCCTTCTTTACTCCTTTACTTCAAGCTTCATCATTTCTTACCTGAACCATGGCAAGATCCACCCTACCTCTATTCCAACGTCAAAATCTCTCCCAGTTCAAATTAATTCCCTATTCTTTCAAAAAAAAATAGAGATCTATTTATATTCTGATTTAAAACTTTTGATGGTTTCCCCATCCACAAAGAGATAAAATCCAAATCTCTCAGAACAGCCTTGGGTGTCAGCACCTCTGAGAGGATGACCACCCCATCTGAAGCTGACCTCCCTATAATTCTACCACTTGTGATAAGAAACATTAATAAATCAATTTGTAATTCCTGCCTGAGTGTGTGTTTATTATCCTAGAATTTAAGGTTAAAATGGGTTAGAGATTTTAACTGTATTTTTCATCTTAGTGCCTTTTCTTTCCTTTTTCATTTAATTGCTCTACCTGATATGCTGTTGTCCTCTTGTCCACTTATCAAATTTTAATTTTTAACAGGATCTCTCTTACCTTCTCTCTTTTCCTTTCTTTTTAAAAGTTGCTCCCTCTACTAGACATGCTCTTCTCCTCCTGTCCACTTACTGTATCTTAACTTTTCTATCAGGACTTCTCTAAAGCTGTCCCTCAAACTGGGATGCTCTTGTCACCGAAGGGGAAGATGGGGCTGGGGCCATGTGAGAAAGAGATCAGAAATCTACCATGGGATGCTGGGATAGCTCAACAGGTCGAGCGCCTGCCTTACAACCACGACGTCCAGGGATTGAATTCTGGCCCTGACCTGTGCAAACTTATAGGCTGAACCTGTGGCACAACTGGTAACCACTGGGATGGCAGCCAAGATTCTCACCTCCCATGTGGGAGGCCCCCAGTTCAGTTCCTACCCCACGCGGGCCCAACATCCACCTAATGATGAACAACTATGGAGACTGCTCTGAACCTTCCCCCCTTGTCTATCTCTCTCCCACTTCTCAAACAATAAAATAAATCTTTAAAATGATGCATAGGTGATGTGATGTGGACTTGTACATCTGGAAACTGTCTAATTGTTGCCAATCAATGTCACCCCAATGAATTTAACAATAAAAAAAAGAAAAAAAAGAAAAAGAAATCTACCTTGGCTCCATCTGCAAGTGTAGCTCCTTTTAACCATCTTCAGCAAGCAACAAGATACTTAGCACATTCCAGGTACTAATATGCTAAATTCCTTAACATTTTATTGATTTCTCTGATCTTGGATTTTTACACTTTTAAGGACAGGTCTGCTACTGGGCCCCTAACTGAAGTCACTCTATAAAAAGAGAAATAAGAAATAAGTGGAAGAATTGAGAATCAAATATATGTCTGTCTCCAGATCAGGGCTGTTTAATAGAAATGAGAATCACATATAGAATTTAAAATTTTCTAGTAGCCACACATAAAAAATGCAAAAAAAGGTGAAATTAATTTTCATAATATATTTTCTTTAATGTAACATATGCAAAACAATATAAAATATCATCAATGAGGGGCTTCACATTTTTATTTATACGAAGATCTCTGAAATCTCTGTATTTTACACTTACAGAGTACTAAATGGCCTAGCCTCAAGCGTTCAAAAGCCCCATGTGACAGACAGCTGCCATATTGGACAACTCAGGTTTAAATCCTGTTTTTCCCTACTGAGCCATTCATCAGTCCTAGAATGATAATCCCGCTGGATGTTCTGGGAGGAAAATAAAAGCAACCCGTTGTCAAATTTCCAGAGGCTTTAAAGTATATTAGTATACTTAAAGTGTATTTAAAGAATTTAGTATATTTAAAGAATTAGTATACTTAAGTTTACAATTTTAACTTCCCTGTATTTGATTCCTTTCGCCCTTCCCTTCCATTGTCTGTGTGACACTTTGGAACGTGCTGGAAGAACAAAGGAACTATCAGAGTTGAGATCATCTCAGGAACTCTTAAACTTTTGGGGCCATGGGGAGGAAGACTCCCAAGGTGCCACAGGCAAGAAAGATTAGGGTTGGAAAACAGCCTCAGGTAGATTATGGTCGAAACAGCCCTGGCTAAAATTCCAATGGTTACTGCCACCTAAGTTTCTACTGAAGGACAGCTTTATCAGTACATTCCAGAGCACCATGTGCTAAAGAGGGGACTTTACTCGTGTTCCAGAATTCGCTGTCTTGAGTCCTAGCCTGCGAATTTGCTCATGGAACAAATACTTCCTGAGCACCTGCGTACATATATTTGTGGACGAAACAGCTGTCTCCGGGGAACCCAGCCTGGGGGGGAAGGTGGGTCGTCATCACATCTCTGCGCCCCCTGGCCCTAGGACCCCTTGCCCTGAGCATCCCTGCTGCACCATCAGTCAACAGGAATTAGGTTTCAACTTTGCAGAACTGTATGAAGAGGCTGGGTGGGTCACTTGTTACCACCCAAAGCACCGACCCACGTGGCCGCGTTCTTAGCACTGCGCTCGGGTAGCACCCGGGGCACGCGTGGGTGCCTCAGTCTCCCCCCAAAAAACGCCTCCACAGGTTCGGAAGGGAAGCGCAGTTGCCGCAAACGGCGGGACCTCACAATGCGCCGCAATCGGCGCCTCGCGGTCTTGGGGCCTCCCCGCGCTCCCTGGCGCCATCCGGGCCTCATCGCCCCAGTCGGCAACGAGAACGTCTCTGCTGAGGGGCTACCCGCAGCCTGGAGTCTCCTGCACCGCTCCCTCCCGATGCACGACACCCCCCGGCCAAAACGTGACGGTACTTGGGCGGGAATGGTCAAGACAGCCGCCCGCGTCCCGAACTACCCTTCCCGTGAGGCTGCGCGGCGCCGGGCGGCCTCTGCGCAGGCTCGCGCACGGCGTGCGTGGCGGCGTCAGCGGTTCTAGAACGTTGCTGTGGTAGCGCTCGGGCGCCATGTTAGGACGAAGGGGAAGGAGGAGAAACGCTTAAAGCGGCGGGTGCGGGAGTGGGGTTGGACCCAGGGCTGAAGCAGGCCCCCCTCCCTCCCGCCTCAGTGGATCATGCCCAGGGCGGCAGCAGCGGCGGTTGCGGGGGGGAAGTGACTGGGCAGTGCCGGCGCAGGAGACGATGCCGTTGTAAGTGATTTGTGTTCTATTTTCTCCTGCACGCCGGCGGGGCCTCGGGGGCGACCGAAGAGGGGACAGGGGTGGCGGGGCGGACCGGCCCCCAAGCCGTAGGGGAGGCCGCGGGGACTGGGGCTCTTCCTGTTTGCTCACCCGATCGCCGCCGCACTTCCCCTTGTGCTCCGGTCCCACTTTCCCCCAAGCCCTTCGTGGCCATCGGGGGTCGGGCCGGGGGCCTTCCTATCCCGGAGGAGCCGGAAGAGCCTCTGGTCCTGCTACTCCCGCTGCTTCGCCGCATCCCCAAACCAGAAGTGTTCGGGGGGGTTTTCTCACATGGGGTTCGGTCTCGCTCTCAGCCCCTGCCTGCTCATTCCCCAGCTTCCGTCCCAGGTCTGCCTCCGCTGCGTCTCTGCCGTGTCTGTTTTTAAGATGCCCAAATCGTGCGCCAGTGTTAACGCACTGCCATGACCGAGCGGGCCGAAGCACTAGCCAGAAACTCCCTTTTGAGCGTTGGGCACCGATATTTGAAACTCTCCGACCCCTCCTCCTCAGGCCTCTCCACCCTGCGCGCTGCCAGGAAAGGGACTCCTTCCTGGGTACCCTCCGAGACGTGTCAGATTCGGTATTGGCTTGTTGTTTGGATGGGATAGCCGGACTGCAACCCCATGTCCTCCTCCCTCCATCTCTTTGTGGTACTTTGTTTTTTTTCTCATTGTAGACTTAAGAAGCGAATGCGGCTATGCCTTCTAATTATACTAGGCCTACATCTTACACTGCCCTCCGCCCCCCCCCCCCGGTCCCCTTTTCTAAGGGTTTTAAAAAGTTTTCTTTTTCTCATTGAAAGGACGAGATATATTTGAGAACTCACTGTTGGGTTAGAAAAATTACAGCGTATTTGCTGCGTTTATACAGCAGTGTTAAGGCCTAAATGGTGAGACTGCAGTTCTTTCGTTTTTGACGATTCAGGAGTGAGAGTGACCCTTTGAGACAAGGGACCAAAATTCCTTTTTTTGTAGTCCCAAAACGAAGCGTGTAATTGACACTCGAAGTTTTACTTGAATGCTAAATAAAGGTTTTATGGTTTCTAGATACGTAATGTAGCTCCTCAGGTTTTTGTTTGTTTTCCTTTTTTTTTTTTTTTGCACTTATTGACGATTATAGCCTTACAGTTTTATTTACCGGTATATGTGGATGTACATATGTGTATATGTGTCTGTCTCTCTAAAGGTGAGGCTCTGACTTTGGCACAGACTTTAAAGACATCTATTGTATTTTACGCAGTATCTTAAAAAGGAATTTCAGGGGAAGCCGGGATGGCTCAGTGGGTTAAGCGCTCACTTTGCAGCGCTGGGAACCAGGGATCGAATCCGAGCCCCGGCCCTTGTGGACCCATATGCTGAACTGGGGAGTTCCCCCAGTTCAGTTCTCTCTCTCTCTCTCTCTCTCTCTCTCTCTCTCTCTCTCTCTCTCTCTTTCTGTCTCTCTCTCTCTCTGTCAAAAAAAAAAAAGGAATTTCATACTCCCTCCTTCTCACCCACTCCTGTCATTTTAAGATGCCTATCAATATATTCTGTAATGAGAATATTTGTTTTGATTAAATAGCCTGTCCTGAAATTTTAGACTCTGCCAGATTCCTGTTAATTGATTTATCCTTTTATGGAACAGTAAAAAGGTCCTAGTAGAGTCAAGTCTAAGCAAGATTTTTGTGGTATTTTTCAGTTCAGCAACAATTAAACCTAAATGTTTTCAGTGATTCTATGTGACTGTGTTAGCTCACATTTATTGCTACTTTTGAAAAGGGACTTCTCTTTCTAATAGACCATGTCAATATTAAAAATTAGTCAGTGATAGGAATTGTATGCCTTAAAAGGCTTTAATGAGGAAATAAATAATGTGTCTTTCTAGAAATTAAAAGTCCTTTTATATCTACTTTTCCCAAACTTTCTTTGAGGGAGGGAGATATACATTTCCTTTGAAGACTTAAGTGCTTCAAATTCTTTGACAGTAGTTCAAATGTATAAAATGGAAGACAATCAAAACACATGGATATTGCCTTTCCAGTGTGTTTCTTGAAATGTGAACAATATGGCCAGTTTTTGATTAGCTATCTCTCTTCATTTTTAACCCGAAGTGTGTATAGTCCTTGAAAATAAGCAACAAAAAGACCAAAACCTGCCTAGTTAAAAGTAGGCCTTTTTTCTCATTAATTTGTTTTTTCATGTTCTGGTGTCACACACTCATTGATTTTGATGTTTTGAATTGTGATTTCCAGGCTACACTGCATTTGACTTCCACTTTCATTTTTGGTTTGCCTGTCCTGTTAAATTTGACAGGGTGGGAAGGGTTGAGGCTCAGATAGGCAAGCTGTCCGAATGAATCAAAATAGATTATTAAAGTTAGGTCATGAAACATTGTGAACAAGTGACCATATTTTGTCTAAAAATGATATGTAATTGCATATATAATTTTGAAAGACTCGTATGAGCCATAGTGATCAAAGATTTCAAACATTTTAATGGATAGTCTTAGGGTTCATTATAATGGAATTTGTCACATTATTTACAATGTACGTTTTGGGCTGTACAATTTCTTTTTCTTTTCTTTTTTTTTAAAACCGAACTGGGGGCCTCCTGCGTGGGAAACACACCCCAGTTCAGCATATAGGTCCACATGAGCTGGGGCCAGGATTCGATCCTCAGTCCCTGGGGCTGCAAAGTGAGCTCTTAACCCATTGGTCCATTCTGGCTTCCCCTGTATAATTTCTTGCATGGGGTTGTCCTGTGTATTGTAGGCTGTTTAACAGCATACCTGACCTCTACCTGCTAGATTTCAGAAGCTCCATCCCCCATTGCCCCAGTAGTGACAACCAAAAAAATGTCTCCAGATATTCTCAAATGTACCCTGGGGCAAATGGCAGATCTCTTTGTTGAGAACCACTTCATTAATACGGAGTATAAGGAATGCCATTATAGAAACTACCGTATTTTCTGGCATATAAGACGACCGGGCGTATAAGACGACCCCCTAATTTTACAGTTAAAAAATAGGTTTAGGCCGATATTCGCTGTATAAGACGACCCCCCACTTCCGAGGCTGTAGTCTTATACAGCGAATATAGGCCTAAACCTATGTTTTAACTGTAAAATTAGGGGGTCGTCTTATACGCCCGGTCGTCTTATACGCCGGAAAATACAGTATATTCTGATTTCTGCCTTACTCTGTAATGGTCCGATTATACTGGAAGAGATATTTAGCAAATATGGGTGAGACTTTAGCTTTTCTCTCAAATATTGGTGGGACTGTCACAAAAAAAGAGGAAATTAGAGTAGTTTCATGTTGTCATCACAGGTACACTGGACCCATTTGTGAAGCAGTGGTTCAGAGTGGTCTATGGAAGCCTGGGTGTGGGGGTCCCCAAGGATGCTTTAAGGAGTACATAAAATCCAAACTATTTTCATAACAGTACTGAGAAGTTAAGTCTTTTTTAATTCTGTTGATACTTGCACCAGTGGTACAAAAGCAATGATGGCTAATGCTGCTCATCCCTTAAGGATTAATCAAGGCAGAGGCACCACATTGTACTAGTTGCCATTGTATTTCTTCAGTAGGCATACTGAGTTAAAATCCTTGATGAAGCAGTGAAAATTTTTAATTTTATTAAATCTTGACCCTTGAATTTGCCGTATAAATACGCAGTGATAAAATGGGAAGTACATGTAAAGCTGTAAACTAAAAAGTTGTTTTGAGAAGAACACATGTATGATTGATTTGTGAACTAAACTAGTGCTTTTCTCTATTTTTACCTGAACAAGTAATGTATTGGATATTCATACACTTGACTATTTAGCATTTACTTGAAAATGAACTGAAGCTCATCTCTGTAAGGAAAATAACTGCAAGTATGTATGGCCAATGTTAAAATTTGAACTTTCAAGCAAAACTTAGAATTTTGGAAAGCTTGTTTCTGTCGCTGTGAGTTTGACATTTTCCCAACAATTAAAAACTTTTCTGAATTTGATTCATGGTGATATTAATGAATATAGTCTTTTTGATAGTGTAATAATGTTTTGATAGTGTATAATTATTACACATTTGGATGATATGTGTAGTTCAGTGAGCCCACATTTTCCAAATCACCAGTCATGGTGATAATTGGTACATTCAAAGTGCAAGATAGACCAGTGGATTTTAATGCAAGAATACAAAGCGTTTATTGATCGGTTTTAGCTTTCATACTGTAACTAATTTTAATGAAATTACCACTTGTGGAGGTTTGGTGAAGTATCAAAAGGATATTGGTAATCATTGAAAAGACCTTTAAAATATTTTTTCCGTTACAGTGGTATGATGCCAGGTTTTCTTCATGTATCTACCAAAACAACTTACTGAAAGGTCTTGAATGCAGAAGCAAATATGGGAGTCCAGCTGTTTTTTGATTAAGCTAGAATTAAGAGATTTGCAAAAATGTAAAACAATGCCATTCTCACTAAATTTTTGTTTTAGAAAACTTATTTAAAAAATTACTTAATGTTAACATGTTATAGACTTCTTGTTATTTAAATGAGTAAACAATTAAACATTTGTTTTCATTTATAATTTCTAATACAATAAATACTAGCAGACATAATCCATACAAACAGAAGCTCTTTGGGGTCCTCAATAAATATTAAGAGTTATATATAAGGGTCCTAAGATAAAACTTTTGAGAACTGCTATATAGTGACAGCTAATAGCTGCTGCATCCACGTCAGTGCAGCATCTTAGGTATTTTTTTTTTTTAGTCTGGAGGATAGAATACACATGATTCAAAAACATTTTTAAAAATTGTTAAATTTAAAGATTTATTTTTATTGTTTTTGACAGAGAGAGAGAGATCTACAGAGACAGAGAGAAGGGGGAGGGCCCAGAACAGTCTCCATAGTTGCATAATCATTGGTTTTTCCACATAGTTTCATTCCACAGGTGGGCACACAGGGCAGGAACTGGGCCAGGGTCTCACCCCGGTGAGAACTGAACTGGGGGCACTCCCCAGTTCAGCATATGGATCTGCACGGGCCAGGGCCGGGATTTGAACCTCGGTCCCCGGGGATGCAAAGTGAGCGCTTAATTCACTGAGCCATCCTGGCTTCCCCCCAAAATTGTTAAATTTATTTGGGTGACATTGGTTAGTAAAAATTACATAGGTTCCAGATGTACAATTCTATTACCGTATTTTCCGGCGTATAAGACGACCGGGCGTATAAGACGACCCCCTAATTTTACAGTTAAAACATAGGTTTAGGCCTATATTCGCTGTATATAAGACTACAGCCTCGGAAGTGGGGGGTAGTCTTATACAGCGAATATCGGCCTAAACCTACGTTTTAACTGTAAAATTAGGGGGTCGTCTTATACGCCCGGTCGTCTTATACTCCGGAAAATACGGTACATCATCTTATGTGTATTGCATTATGGGCTCACCACCCAGAATCAGTTCTCTTTCCATCACAATTATTTGATGTCCCCTCCCTCCTTACCCACAGGGTAACCACTAAATAAAAACATTTTTTGTTATCAGTAAAAACAATGCATTAGATAACCTTTAGGGAAGACAACCTCTCAGATTTTGAGTCTCAGATTTTAGGATTTAGAGATTTAGTGATGGATTGCTTACTGCTAAATAAATGTTGATTATGGTTTTATAATGTGGTACTTTACCTTAAGCGTGTTTTATTCATTCATTTATTTATTCATTCATTCTTTCCTTTAGTACATGGTTTTTCATGGAGAAGTTGGAGAGGGAAGCTACGGTATTTGAGTTGAGTAAATTTATGACTTTATCCAGTTCTATTCCCTGACAACATCCTCTACCCCTTAGGCAAAAACCTTCTGGCTTGTAACATAAAACTTTTAAATGTTTTGTTTGATTCATCAGAACACTCCATTTCTTGGAAACTAAGCCACCTTTAAGTTAACATTGTAATTAAATTTTCATCTTTGGTTCATGTAGGCATGTTCATAAAAGCTGCTTTCAGGCAAAATGAGGCCATTTGGATTCTTAGCTATTTCTCATTTTTGGTGGGGTAGGAGGCATATTTTTATTCTGTATGTTTGTTGTTTTGATTCAGCAGCTTTTAAATAATTGCATAATCTCAGTTTATGGTTCACAAAACAATGAAATTGCAGGAGACATTAATTTCCTTAAAGTTGGTTAAATTGAGGCTCAGTAATAGTCTCTTGTCCACAGTATTAGAGTGCTAAGTTGTAGGTTGGGCCTTAATTCAACTCTGGGTTCTGTGTTCCATTCTCATTCTAGTACTGTACCACCATCATCTCCTGTGAACTTTGTGGGGAACTGTTTGACCATCTGAGGTAGAGTCTGTTAATTTTCAATATCAAGTTTTTTTGTTGAACATTTGAATTTCAAACTCTTTTTTTACAGGTAACATTTATTAAATACTTACAGTATACATAAATTATCATTCTGTAGAATCTACGATACTAGTATGTATTTTCAGTGACTTTTATTTAAAGCCATGTATAGATTTACCAGTTATAAACTCCCATTTTGTGACTACTGCCTTCTGTGGAAGGTGTTTGTTGTTTTTAATATTTGGATTTCAGGTCTTCAGAATTGTGTAGCATTCTCATTTGCGGAAAAGTAGGGGTTGGGAAAAGAAAAAAATGTAGGAATTTTTTTTTTTTTTTTTTTTATTTTGACAGAGAGAGAGAGAGATACAGAGACAGAGATAGATGCAGAGACAGAGGTAGAGAGAGAACTGAACTGGGGGAACTCCAGTTCAGCACATGGGTTCACATGGCCGGGGCCAGGATTTGAACCTCGGTCCCTGGCGCTGCAAAGTGAGCGCTTAACTCACTGACTCATCCCGGCTTCCCCAAGAATTTTTTTTTTTTAATATCAGTTATTCTTCCGTCACAGAAATTATCTTTCAAATTTGTATTTCCTTTATATTTTGTCCAAACATTGGGTTCTTGCATTTTGTGGTAGTTTTTATAGTTTGGGATTAAGAATAGTGTCATATTCTTTTTTTTTTTTTTTTTTTTAAGATGAGTTACTCCATTGTTTTTTTATTGTTTTTGACAGAGAGAGAGAGAGAGAGAGATACAGAGACAGAGAGAGAACTGAACTGGGGAGTTCCCCAGTTCAGCATATGGGTCCACACGGGCCTGGGCCGGGATTCGATCCTTGGTCCTCGGCACTGCAAAGTGAGCGCTTAACCCACTGAGCCATCCCGTCTTCCCCTCATATTCTTAAGTGAGGATATTTGTACTGTGTCCGCTAAAAATTAATATTTAATGCACATTCACATACTTTAGGAGATCCCTTATTCCTTTTCTGTCCAATGCCCTTTTTTTCTGCTTAATCTGAACGGGCAGATTATGTTTTAAGTTGAAGGCCTTGAAACAGCAAATTATACAGTGGTGAATTGTTACATTAACCCTTTTTCTGTTTAAAACCAAAAAGTTCAGCTTGCTTGCCTGTTCATTTAATTTTATATAAACATGGTCTTTGAGGCTGAAGCAAATCTGACTGGTTTTCAATGTGAAAAATATAAAAACTGTTCTTGGAGTTAATTTTGGTCATCAGAAACATCTAAATTGCATGTCCTGGAGTTATTGTGTATAATACTATGATTTAAAATACATTTTTGACTATTCCTTTATGATTAAATTTTTATACTTTTTCAGTTCTCTATTTTTATATTTTATTTTCAAGTGTACTTGGCAAATTGATACAGGACGGTTTGACTGTTCTTTTCTTTTTTAAAAGATTTCTTTTGTTTTTGAAAGAGACAGAGAGAAATGGGGAGGACCCAGTGCAGTCTCCATAGTTGTATGTCATCAGTTTTCAGATTTTTGACATAGTTTGTTCCAAACAGGTGGGTGGATAGGGGCGCAGGACTGGAACTGGGCTGGGGGGCTCCCACATGGGAACACCTCCTCAAGCCAGGGGCCAATCAGGGGGTGAGAACCAAACTGGGGACCTCCTGCATGGGAAGCACACCTCAGTTCAGCATATGAGTCTGCACGTTCTGGGGCCAGGATTTGATCCTTGTTCACTGGGACTGCCAAGCGAACTCTTAACATAGTGAGCCATTCTGGCTTCCCCTGGTTTAGCTGTTTTGCTACAAATACTAGCTCCTCTTGAGAGACAGAGAGCAAGGGGGGCGTTGAAAGTGTCCTGAGGAAGTAGGAAAATATAATTTGGCCATTGTTATAATTGAATAATAAATACCCTTTTCTTGAATATTAACCTTGTGCTTCCAAAGTTTGGCCTTGGGATTCATTATAATTTATTCCCCTTGAGCATAAACTATTAGTTCATCTGTATTTGAGCCCCTGCTGCTGCTTTCTAAATATTGTCTGGATGATCTACCTGTAGTACATATTTTAAGAATATAGTTAGGTTCTAAATACATTTAGGATCACTTATGGCAGGTGAATTAGCCATCCTTAGAATAGTTTTTTTACTGAGCAAATACATTTCTTGGCTATATGCTTGACTCTAAGTTATTAGTAAAATTAAACATGTCAAACTTCCTGTAAACAAAGAGATTTGTATTATTTCTGCTAAAAATTAATATTTAATGCACATTCACATACTTTAGGGATCCCTTCTTCTTTTTCTGTCCAGGGTCCTTTGTTTCTGCTTAATCCAAATGGGCACATTATGTTTTAAGTTGAAGGCCTTTAAACAGCAAATTAAACAGTTATGAATTGTTGTTTTTTAATTAAAAAAACTTGTGATTTATCTGATTGCTTCCAAAGAAGACTATCAAGCAGGTATAGCTTTTATTTTTAACTTGACTGAAACTATGAAGAAATGAATGTTTTTTGTTAGCTTGTAGCTCCACATTTTGAGGCAGTTGATAGCTGTTAACACCATGAGCCACAACATATACCAAATCCCAACACATTTAAGGAGGTGTGGATTTAGTAGTAGTATCAGCTTTGTTTAAATTGGGATGCAAAGCCATTAATCATTAAATGTTCTGGGAAACACCATTGGTGATTCCTTGTCCTTTTCTTTTGTTACTCATCTGCCTAGATTGCACTTTCCCCCTCTCCCTTCCATTCAGAGTGAACACCTCTTTAACTCTTTCCTTTGACATAGCATAGCCTTGATTCTTTGTCTCAGTAATCTTTATTTTAAGCTTTCACTTTGCGCTTACCTGTTGAAGGATCTGAATCCCAGACCAAATTTGAGATTCACTGAGAACAAAGGCTATCTTTGTATTCCTGATTTTGGCATTACCTTTTAATACAATTTCAGCTTGAAAGAATTAAGTAAATTTTACTCAAAATATACTATACTTTTTGGCAAAAATAAGTTAAATGAGAAAAAGGTGCTTTTAGGAAAATTGGACGGATGCAGTTTGATAACCTCGGATGCCTTCACAGTTTTCTGGAACAATAAATAAAGCATGATTTTCTTTGTATTTGTTATTTCTAATGCACTGAAAAAAATATTCATTTTTAAAGTCTTGTTTTATTTCTTTCTTTTTTTTATTGTTAAATTTATTGGGGTGACATTAGTTGATAACAATTACATTGTTTCCAGGTATACAATTCTACATTTACATTGTCTATACATTGCATTATGTGCTTACCATCCAGAGTCAGCTCTTTTCTATCACCATATATTTGATGCCCCCTCCCTATTATTTCTTTAAAATGATGTGTTTTGTTTAGCATAAACTGGGTTTTTAGCTCATCAAAAAGCTATTTACTGTTTTATTTTTGTTTTTGAAGAGATTTTTTGTTTGTTTGAGAGGTGAGAGAGAGGAGGAGGGAGGGCCTAGAGTAGTCTTAATAGTTGTACATCATTAGGTGTGACATAGTTTCATTCCACACAGGTAGATGTGGAGCCCTGCGGGGCAGGAACCAAACTGGGGACCTCCTGAATGAGAGGTGAGAACCTTTGCTGCCATTCCAGCAGTTACTAGTTGCACCACAGTTCAGCATACGGGATTGCACTGGCTGGGGGCTGGGATTTGATCCCTGGACCTCGAAGTTGGAAGGCAATCTCTCAGCCTGCTGAGCTATCCTGACATCCCTATTTAAATGTTGTTTTAAATTGAGCATTTGTTTGGCTTCGCTTTCTGCCAGGGAAAGATCTGAAGGGGTGATTTTAGCCTCTTTACTATCACTAACTTAATTTAGTGGTGAATAGAAGATTCTCAATTTTTGTATGATATTAATATTTAAGAATAACAAATTGAAACAAAACTTTACAATATAAAGTGAACTCATCTGAGTTCTGTTTGGTGTGTTTCTATGCGCATGCAGACAATAAAATAATCTTTAAAGATAGAAGACTATATATAGTGAAAAATGTATAGAGGCACTTCAGCTTCTATATATAGAGATTACAAGTATAGTCAAATGCCTAGATTGATATCCTGGCCCAGTGAATTGAGGTAAGCCATTTTTTTCTCTCTCTAGTTCGGGGGTGGCGAACCTATGGCACGCGTGCCCAAAGTGGCACGCAGAGCAATTATTTTGGCACGCGGAGCTGTGAATACCATTTAAACAATTATTGTTTATGCTCTTATAGACATAAAAATAATCGATACCTCTATCTCACTTGATAGGTTGGCACGCCAGTCAAGCGAGTATACTCTTATTTCATAAACTTTGGCACTCAATCGCCAAAAGGTTCGCCACCCCTGCTCTAGTTCCTTCATCTGTAAAATGGAGAGAATAAATACGAGATATTAGGAACAATTGGAAATAATGTGAAGTGATTCACACACTACCTGGAATACTCTGGGGTTTCAATAAATACCGGTACTAGCTATCCTAATGATATTCTACAGCTTTTCACTGATATTATGGGCATCCATGCAACTACATGTAATAACTACCTCATTCTTTTTATATTACATAGTACTGTATTTTTCTGTGTGTAAGATGATACTTTTGTCTAAAGTTGTTAGACCAAAAATTGGTTTGTCTTATACACGGAAATAACCTGTGTATTGATTTCTTAATGTTGCCTTAGAATTGCAGGAGTCATCGTATACATAGAAAAATACTGTATTTATGTTGAAAGAATGTACTGTATTTAAACAGTTCTATATTAATAGATATTTAGGTAGTTTTCAGTTTGTCACTGTATTGTTGACAATGCTCCAATGAACAACCTGGGGTTATCTTTTTGTATTTCTATGAAAAGGATCAAATTCCAGAACCTTGCAAGGTCAGAAGAGGTATTTATAATACTTGCAAATACCAAGCATGCCCCCTCAGTGGAGATAACCTGGGATAGACCCTGATCATTTCAAGCTTATTGTTGCTGTATAGGATCTGGGGCATATATTTGGCTTGGCCTCTAATTCATTGTATCCCCACCCCTGAGAGTTTGGATTTTTGTTAATATTTTATATATTAAAATGTAAATTTTATAGGATATGTTTTCCAACTTCAAGACTTTCAGTTTGAATCCTGAGTCCTAGTATTTCTGTAAGATAGATTGCTGAGATGAAGTTACTAGACATAAACTTTTAAGTATTTTTAATTTTGATGAATATTACCAGATTGCTTTTTAAAATGATGTACCACGTTCACTTCTTTTGTGATGGATGAGAGTGCTTATGTTCTTATCCCATTGCCAACAGTGGAGGTTTGTAATGTCTTTAATTTTTATCAGATGTTCATTTTTTTCTCCAGTCTGGCAGAAAATGGTTGTCTTAATTTTCTTCCCTGATTTGCAGTGGAACTTTTTTGGCGATATAAGAACTCTTTATGTGCTAAGAATATTAATGTTTCCGCATTTTTTAATATATTTTCCATGCTTGTCATTTACTTTCACTTTGTTAATGATGTATTTTTGCTATATAAAAGGTGGAGTATTTTTACATACTCAAATCTCTGTTTTTATCATGGCTTTTGGTATTTGTGTGATGCTTAAATATGGATCTGAAAATAGTGTTCTTTATTTCCTTTAACATTGTGGAGTAGCTGTATAATTCTTTCTTTTTTTTTTAATTTTATTGTTTGTGTACTTAGTTCCACTCCACACAGGTAGATGTGGGGTCACACAGAGTGATAACCAAACTGAGGACCGTCTGCATGGGAGGCAAGAACCTTCACTACTATGCAGGTGGTTACCAGTTGTTCCACAGTTCAGCATATGGGTTTGCACGGGCACATTCCGGGCCTGGAATTCCATCCCTGGACCTCTGGGTTGCAAGGCAAGCATTCAACCTTGCTGAGCTATCCTGGCATCCCCAATATAATTCTTAAATATGAGGGCTTTCCAAAAAAAAAAATCCAGCCATTGTCAATATGACAAGAACTGTTACATGACTGGATACTTTCCGGACAGCCCTCATATTTGGAAATATCATGGCATCTAGAATTTAGATTTTACTATGTTTAACTAACTAAAGCCATTTGAATGTTCCAAATTTTCTTCATTAACTTGGAATATAGCTATCAGAAATAATATATCCAAAGATTGATCATACTTTGGATGTCTTGCCACTAAACTACAGTTCACAAATCGTAAGAATCTGCACTATTCTTACCTTTTTAATTACTGTACTAAAGTAGTTATTGATATTTCAGAGTATCTTACTGGATAGATGTCTAAACTTTTGAAACAAATATCTAACCATAGTAAGCAACCTGCACTCATATGTTAATTTTACAAAAATGTTCTTTTTAAGTACCTAAATGTTTTTCCTAATTAGTTCAGGTCTTGGGCAACCTAGCATGGGGAAAGGATGGAGCTTTCTTTGAGTATTGGTTTAAAAACTTTCTGTGTTTGGAAAGTTGCTCTTTAGTGTTACAAACGTGTGATAGTTTTTAAATTCCTAGTTTGCCATCCAACTTAGAGAAACGATATAATAAATTATAAGGTAAATCCAGAGAACAGCTTACCAAAAATAATACAGGTATAACTATTCGCAGAAGTGAAACCAGAGTGATAAAATTAGTATAAGTGAAATCAAGCATTCTTTCTGCTTTATTAGATTGCTTTTGAGTTGAGAGCAGACTTTGTAGACACAGTTTTGAATGCCATTGTCAGAAGTCATGGAGATTTTAAGGAAACTGTGTTTAGGAAGATACACTTGGTAGCGTATGGATAGTAGACTGGCATGTCAAGGGAGGAGAAGGAAGGAATGGGACCAAAATATCAAGTGTCAGAACTACGTAGTGGGAATGGACTTGTTACATAGAATGTTGTTGAAATTAAAGGGAAACATGGGCATGTGTCCTATGAGAGCTTTGTCCTGGTGAAAAAAAATTTTTTTTTTAAGGTTTATTGTTTTTGACAGAGATACAGAGAGAAGGGGGCTCCCAGAGCAGTTTTCATAGTTGTCCGTCATCAGTTTTCGACATGGTTTTGTTCCACACAGGTGGTGGTGGTGGTGGTGTGTGTGTGTGTGTGGGGGGGGGGGTTGTGTGCAGGGCAGGAACCAGGCTGGGGGCTTCCCGCGTGGGAGGCATGCCCCCTCAAGCCCAGGGCCAAACTGGGGGACAAGAACCAAACTGGGAAGCACACCCCAATTCAGCATATTGGGTCCGCACAGGCCTGGGCTAGGATTCGATCCTTAGTCCCTGGGGCTGCAAAGCAAGTGCTCAGCTTGCTGAGCCATCCTGGCTTCCCCTAATATTTAAAATATTGTAAAGAAAATAGCCCATGTTCTAAGGGAGAGAAAGATTCTGAAAATATCTAACACTGTGCCCTTTTCTTCCCCCTCACTACCCCCAAAAAAGTGGGATGGGGGAAGGAGTGTTTGGCTGTCATTTGTGATTTTGAGAGGGAGCAGCATTTGTATATGTAACTATATATAGGTGTGTATATCTTACTCTGATCCAGAAACTAAGACTTTTAAAAATGCTTTAGTCACTGTCAAAAACTAGCAAGATGTTGGCTTTAAAGGTGAATGAAAAGGAAATATAAGGATAGAGATATAAAACAGGAAGAAATTAGACTGCTAAATACAGTGATAATTTGGATTTTTGTGGGGTAGAGAACTTGCTGGATCGTCACAAGTTTCACTCTAAGAAATCAGGCAGTATCCTGATAAAGGTAAGTATAAATCACATTTATGAGATGAAAATCAGTTGCTCAGGAAAAGCACAAGTGTTAATTGATACTGAAAATCAGAAAGACATTTTTATGAGTTTCACATACTGTAACTATATATCTAGTTTGCTTTTTCATTGTTTACATAGCAGTAGAAGTTTTATTTTTAAAATAGAATAATATCTGAAGAATGGTAAATACTGGTAAAAATTTCTCTAGAAGGTGATAGGCAGGGGCAAGTGTCTAATGTGTTCAGAATGGGAGGAAGAACTTTGCATTCTTGGGATTGATAACTGTCTAGTGTATGGTTCTAGGAGAGTCTGTAAAGCACAGTCTTTCAAATTACCTAATATTGCTGGAGCGTGTATTTTTGTTTTGTTAGGGACAGAACAGCAACATAAAGCCAGTTAAATTGTTATATACTTTCTAATATTAAAATTAAATGGAAAAAATTAATATCCTCCATATAAAGTACAACCATGTTAATGTTTCTACTTGGGATATTTTGGAAATTCAAAGCGTCTAGCAGCCTGGAATTTCTGGTCCTGCTGCTTAGCTGAGATTGAGCCATTCTTATTGGAAGCACAGGTATCTTGTAACTTTTAGAACATATAGTTGTTTCTTTCCTTTTGTTTGATTGTGATTTCGTTTTATTTTACACTTGTTCTTTCTTGAATTAATGTATATTCTATATGTATACTTGAATTAGATATATGTTCTATATGTATACGTATATAAAAATGTACTATATATGTCCTTTCTTGAATTAGATGGGGCAAATAAATGTGTTTATCATAAAAGATGTGATTACATTTTGAATAAAGTAAATAAAAATTTATGATTTGCATGTGATTTGTTTTTCTTTTTTAAAGAAATTTTTTTTTATATCTTTTTATATTTTATAGAGAGTAATTGTTTTATCTTCAGTGCATATTTATTTCTATTTTACTTTTGACAGATAGAGAGAGAGACAGAGACAGCCAGAGAACTGAACTGTGGGAACTCCCCAGCTCAGCATGTGGGTCCTGCCTGGGCCGGAGCCGGGATTCGATCCTCGGTCCTCATGGCCTCAAAGCGAGCGCTCAACCCGCTGAGCCGTCCCGGCTTTCCCCTGATTTGTTTTTCCATCAGAATGTTAATGTGGAAATTAATGTAGACATCAACATTTTTTTCAAATTAGGGTGAATAGACTTGGTGAGAATTAGAAATCCGAGTTTGTATCCTAATATTCTTTTTATTTATTTTTTATTTTTTATTTTTTTGAACTGAACTGGAGGCCTCATCGCATTTGGGAAGCACACCCCAGTTCAGCATAGGGGTCCACACAGGCCGGGTTTGGGATTTGATCTTCGGTCCCCAGGGCTTCAAAGTGAGCGCTTAACCCGCTGAGCCATCCCTGCTTCCCCGATGTATCCTAATATTCTTGATAATACAGTTGAAATAGATGGGCTTTTCAAGCATTGTTTTTTGGGTGACAATGAATAACCTGAATATTTAAGAAAGCGAAAAATGGAAAAGATAGGGAGGAGTCTTAATCCTACAGAGAGAATGGGTACTCCTGTATATTGTGTTGATCTAAATTCAACTGGTAATGTATTTAACCCCTTCAGAAAGAAAAAAAAAATGCAGAGAAACATATTACTTGCTCAAAACAATAAAAAAAATCAAGTTAGGGGTTTATTACTTGAAATCAGGAAAATATGAATCAATTTACATATGACTTGGAAGTTCTCTTTGATTGAACCAAGTCTGGCTAGAATGAACTTTGCACTCATTTTCATATCTGGCTTTACTCAAGTTAAAATGTATAAAAACTATTTATAATCTTGGAATAATGATGAAGAGAAACTCAAGAGGCAGTGAACAATACAGGAAAATGTAATTAAGAGAGGGGTGTCCAACCTTTAGGCCTCCCTGGGCCACATTGGAAGGATTATCTTGGGCCCCATAAAAAATACACTAACGCTAATGATAGCTGATGAGCTTTTAAAAAAAACAAAAACAAAAAAACTCATGTTTTAAGAAAGGTTATGAATCTTTTTTTAAGATTTTATTTTGTTTTTGACAGAAGTGGGAGGTCCCAGAGCAGTCTTCATCGTTGTACATCATTAGTTTTCCAACATAGTTTCATTCCACACAGGTGGGCATGGAGCTGCATGAGGCGGGAACCGGGCTGGGAACCTTGCTGGAGTCCTCCTGCATGAAAAGCACGCCCCCATGAACCAGGGGCTGAAGTGGGGGCCTCCTACATGGAAGCTTTCCCTGGCAGGAGCCGAGCTGGGGGAAGTGCACATGGGAAGTGTACTACAGTTCAGCATAAGGGTCAGCATGGGCCAGGGCCAGGACTCGATCCTCAAACCTCAGGGCTGCAAAGTGAGGGCTCAACCTGCTGAACCATCCCAACATCCCAAGAAAGTTTGTGAATTTGTGTTGAGCCCCATTCAAGGCTGTCCTGAGCAGCATGTGGCCCATGGACCCTACCTTGGGTAGGATATATAGTAAGTGTACCTTCCTACAGTTAGTGCCTAATTTCTATGAAATCATTTTACAGTATGGTATGAAGGAGGATTTTGAAATGGCTAGGCAGTTTTGAGGGTTACCTTTTTTTTTTTTTTTAAAGATTTATTTTTATTGATTTTTGACAGAGAGAAACAGAGACAGAGAGAGACAGAGAGAAGGGGGAGGGCCCAGAGCAGTCTCCATAGTTGACATTAGTTTTTCATATGGTTTCACTCCACAGGCGGGCACAGGGCTGTGCAGGGCAGGAACTGGGTCTGGAGCCTCCCACATAGGCCCCGACAAGAACTGAACGGGGGCACACCCCAGCTCAGCATGTGGGTCCGCATGGGCCAGGGCCAGGATACGATCCTTGGTCCCCGGGGCTTCAAAGTGAGTGCTTTACCTGCTGAGCCATCCCAGCTTTCCCAGGGTTACCTTTTTTATGTCAGTTTTTGTAACCTGATAACTTTGATAAATTGATGAAAATATATACTAAGATGAATACACTTGCACATATGATTATCTTTATGTGTACATTTTAATCAGGTGATGCTACATAAATTTGAAAATAACATTAATATAAGGTACTATATTTTTCAGAGGATAAGATGATACTTTTGTCTAAAATTGTTAGACCAAAAATTGGAGGTCTCTTATACAGAGGAATAACCTGTGTATTGACTTCTTAATGTTGGGTTAGAAAAGTAGAGGTCGTCTTATATGTAAGGGGTGTCTTATACACAGCAGTCTTTTCATTTGGTCACTTGATTTGGGTTGCTTTATTTTTTTGAGGTATGGTAAAGAACCAACCATGTTTAGAAATGCATTTTACTAAAGCAGTTTTCATAGTCATGCTGACTTGTTTCAAATTGTAGAAATTTTTTGGCAGTAATTTTATCCAATTTCATTTGTAGTCCAGTTACAACGCAGGGATCACAACAAACACAGCCGCCACAGAAGCACTATGGCATTACTTCTCCTATCAGCTTAGCAGCCCCCAAGGAGACCGACTGCCTGCTGACACAGAAACTAATCGAGACTCTGAAGCCCTTTGGGGTGTTTGAAGAGGAAGAGGAACTTCAGCGCAGGTAAATTTATATATACTATATAAATAATAAATTTATAATTTATTAACATAACAAACTAATTTGAGACAGTTTCTACTCAGAAGATAAGAATTATTTCCCCAAGTACATGTGTATTTCAGATGAGAGTGATACTTAGAAAAAACTTTCTACAGAATTCTGTTCCCTTAATTTTGATTTTTGTTGCTTTTGGTTATTATAGTACACATTTGTTAGGAGAAAGGGGAACGCCTTACTCATCTAAAGGACTGCCTTTACCTATTGTAACTGTGCCTACATGTAGCTAACGACATTCTTTCTGATAACTTAAAAACTTTAAAATTTAGAAAGCCACTCACTGAAACTTTTTCATTTTAATAAGTAATGATTTGGAATAACAAACAACTTTGATTGACTTCTGCTCTATCAACAGGATTTTAATTTTGGGAAAATTAAATAACCTGGTAAAAGAGTGGATACGAGAAATCAGTGAAAGCAAGGTAAGGTGACTTATTTGTACATGAAATAATTTGCCAACTGCATGTAGCAGTTGTCTTACGTAACCTATTCTTATTTGAGTGGATTTAGTCTTTAACACAGAGTTCATTTTAGATTTTTGGTAACAACTTTTACTTTGTTTCTAGTTATTTTGAAAACTGAACTGAATTCAGTGATTTTTATAAGTTTTCTTTGGTTGCAACATTTCAAACTGGAAACTTAATTACTTATATACTTTACTGAAATTGTTGATATTTTTCTGGAAAGGTGATTTAAAAATGTGTAGTAAATGAGAATTTTGTTACATTTTAAGGAATCCTACAGCAATGAACATTTAGGTTTTTAGGTAGTAGACTCTCAAACTGAATATCCATTTAGTTTTTCATAATAACATTCTCGGAGGTTTGTTTTTTTTAAAAGGAAAGCTAGGCAGAGAGATTTTATGCAGGACCGCTAATATGCTAGCTGGGGTTGGTGCTTTATTTATTTATTTTTATTTTTATTTGTTTTGACAGAGAGAGAGAGAGAGAGACAGAGAGAGAACTGAACTGGGGAAACTCCTCAGTTCAGCATATGGGTCCGCATGGACCGGGGCTGGGACTCGATCCTCGGTCCCCGGCGCTGCAAAGTGAGCGCCCAACCCACTGAGCCATCCTGGCTTCCCTCTCGGAGTTCTTAATACTTTATTTTGAAAAATCATACAACTGATGAATCCATGGCAGGGTTTTTGGTAAAGGAAATGAAAATGTATTCTTAGAGTTAGTTACGTGTGGAATTCCTTTGATCCATTAAAAAAATTCTCCAAATAGTGGTCATTTTTCCAGGGTAGTACAAAGTACATATTTAATCTATAACTATAGCTGAAAATTGATGGAAAGAACCATGGATAGAAGAAAACCTGAGATAGGATATCAATGTTAAAGAAAAGACAGTTTGTCTTTTGGTTTTAGTCAAATTTATGTTATTTTTTCTTAAAACAGTGTATATGTATTTCAAGCAACTGATTAAAACATTAGCAACGGGGGTATTTTAAATTGGGCACTCTGTTTCCTATTTCTTATTGACAGAATTTGATAAAATTGAGATTTTGAAAAGTTACCGCCTTTTCCGTGCTTAAGACAATACTTTTCTCTAAAATTGTTAGACCAAAAATTAGGGGTCGTCTTATACACAGGCGTAACTGTGTTGATTTCTTAATGTTGGGTTAGAAAAGTAGGGATTGTTTTGTAAAAGGGGGTGGCTTATGTGCTGTAAAATATGATAGTTCTTTAGTTCTTTTGAGCTGAGCAAAAGATATCCAAGTTTAAGTATTTTTTACTCATTTATTGAATGTAATGTTTCTTTAACCCTGGGTAAAAAACATACCGGTAGATTTGTTTTAATGGCTCTTTTTAGATGTTTAGTTTTAAACCATTGTCTAGACAAGTCCAGAAGTTAAATTTATTTAATGTGAAATGAATACTTTCTCATTGATAGAGTAGTTTCAGGTACTTGAGTGCCTAGTAAGTTTCTTTAACCAATAATTTAAAAACAGTTTTTTTTATCTTTCATTTAGTTGACCAATATTATATTTGTTTCAGGCATACGATATAGTGGATAGACATTTATATAACTTACAGAATAATCTCCCCTGTTAAATATAATACCCCCTGGCACCATACATACATATTACAATATTATCTACTATATTCTCCATACTTTACACCCCCATGACTATTTTGTAACTGCTGATTTTTACTACTTACTCTCTTCACTCTTTTCATAAAACATTCCTTCTATCTGGCAACCAGTAATTCTTTTTTTTTTTTTTTAGATTTATTTTTACTGTTCTTGACAGAGAAGAGGGGAAGGCCCAGGGTAGTCTCCATAGTTGCACATCATTGGTTTTCTACATACCGTAGTTTCATTCCACAGGTGGGTGCGGGGCTGTGCAGGGCAGGAACTGGGCTGGGGGCCTCCCTCATGGAGCTTGCCTCAGTGAGAACCGAACTGGGGGCACATCTCAGTTCTGCACATGGGTCCACACGGGCCAGGGCTGGGATTCAATCCTTGGACCCCGGGGCTGTAAGATGAGTGCTCAACCCACTGAGCCATCCTGGCATCTCTGCAGCTAGTAATTCTTGATAAAATTCTACCTGTTAGTTTTCCTCAGGGTAAGAAAAATTGGGTTAATGAAACTGATGTTTTTTCTATTCAGATTTCTCTGTGTCCTTTTCTTTATAACTGAACTCTGTAAGTAGGTAAGTTGGTTAGAGAATAGCACTAAAGAAGTGAGGCTTCACAAGTTTTAATCTTCTGTATCTGTACTTTGTAGAGAAAATTTTTTCCCCAGCTGATTAGTTTTAAGACTTGACACAAGATTTCTTGATGATGTCAGTATTGATATTTTTAGACCAGCTAATTCTTTTCTTAGGGTGCTATCGTGTGTATTGTAAGATGTTAACTAGCATCCCTGGTCTGTTTTTATTAGATGTTGTACTGCCCTTGCCCCCTCTGTCCCCAAATTGTGACAACCAAAAATGTCTCCAGACATTGCCCTATGTTCCCCAAGAGGCAAAAGCATATGTGGCTGAGGACTACCAATTTAATGATTAAATTAATTTATAATACTTTGTGGAGAAAATGACATAAATTTGAACTTTACTTTTGTTCTCTGTTTTGTTTGCCATATAATAATATCTTGAGACTTAAAAAAAAATTTAGGGGATGCCAGGATGGCTCAGTGGGTTTAGTGCTCCAACCATTGAGTCCCTGGGTTCAAGGATCTAGTCCTGACCCCGGCCCTTGCGGACCCATATGCTGAACTGGGATGTGCTTCCTATGTGTGAGGCCCCTGTGCAGCCCTGTCCTGCGCAGCCCCACACCCACCTGTGTGGAATGAAACTGAAAACTAATGATGTACAACTATGGACACTGCTGCTCTGGGCCCTCGCTCTTCTCTCAGTCTCTCTCTGTCAAAACAATAAAATAGGGAAAGCTGGGATGGCTCAGCGGGTTAAGCTCTCGCTTTGAAGCCCTGAGGACCGAGGATCAAATCCCGGCTCCGGCCCAGGCGGACCCACATGCTGAACTGGGGTGTGCTTCCCCAATGCTGTGAGGCCCCCAGTTCAGTTAAAAAAAACCCACAAAAAAACAATAAATCATAAAAAAAAATTTTTTTACATCTGAAAATGTTTTTCTATGACTTGAATTAAGAAATCTTAATTTCTGGGTTATAACTATCGTAGTAGCTATAAACACATAGATGTCTAAAAGTGTATTAATTAGCCACTAGCTACATGTAGTTATTTTAGTTAACTATAGTTAAACATTTAGTTCCTCAACCATTTTAGCTACATATCAGTGCTTAGTAGTGAAGTGTAGCTTAGCTATACTTAATATATTGGACAGTGTTCTTAGTGCCATCCAAAAGATAAGTGTGCTTTACCAGAGATGTCCACAGATCACCGTTCTCGGATAGTTACTTCCTAATTTCTTTTGAAGGTCTTCTTCTGCACACATCTTACTGGCTTAATTTAAATAACCAGGCCGACTTTGTGAGTATTTAAGCTATCTAAATATAGAAATACAAAGGCTTTGACTACTTTAAAAACAACCAAACACAGCAGAAGAAAATGACCAAGTGTATTACATCTGAAAATAAGTGGGCTTCACAGAATATGGGGCCTCTAACAGATTAGACAGTTAAGGCTTATATGCCATATTCTTTCTTTAAAAATTCTTTTTACTGGGGAGTACCCCCAGTTCAGTTCTCTCTATCTTTGTATCTCTCTCTCTCTCTCTCTCTCTGTCAAAAACAAACAAAAAAAATTCTTCTTATTGATTTTTTAAATTATAGTTGACATACAATATATATTAATTTCAGGTGTACAACATAGTGATTAGACATATACCTTAAGAAGTGATCACCCTGATAAGGCTAGTACCCATCTGATACCATATATAGTTGAGTATATAATTATATTATATTATTGACTATATATTCCCTATGCTGTACTTCACATCCCCATGACTGTTTTTATAACTGGAAATTTGTGTTGCATAATTCCTTTCACCCTATTCACCTACTCACTCCTATCCCCCTCCTATCTGGCGACCAGCAGTTCTCTGTAGCTGTATGACTTTATTTTTTAGATTCTGCATATGAATGAAATCATATGGTATTTGTTTTTCTGTGATTTATTTCACTTCACATAAGACTCTTTAGGTTCATCCATGTTGTCACTGATGGCAAGATTTCATTCTTTTTTATGTCTGAGTAATGTTCCATTGTGTATTTGTACCACTTTGTCCATTTGTCTACCAGTGGATAAACTTAGCTTGATTCCACATCTTGGTTATTGTAAATGATGGCTGTGGTGAACAGTAGTGAACATAGGTGTGTGCATATATCTTTTCAAATTTGTGTTTTGGATTTCTTTGGATGAATACACAAGTGGGATTACGGGGTCATATGGTACTTCTGTTTTCTATTTTTTTGAGAAACTGCCATAATGTTTTTCATAATGGTTGCTTCATTTACAATCCCACCAATAGTGCATGAGGATTTCCTCTTCCCCACATGCTCACTGTGACTTGTTGATTTATGGTGAGAGCCATTCTGAGGGGTATGAGGTAATATCTCATACTGGTTTTAATTTGTATTTTCCTCATGATTATTGATGGTAAGCACCTTTTTATATGTTTATTGGCCGTCTGTGTATCATCTTTAGGGAGATATCTATTCAGGTCCTCTGCCCATTTTGTAATCGAATTTTTTTTTTTTTTTGGTGGTGGTGTTTGAGTTTAGTATTTTGGATTCTTTAAAGATTTATTTTTATTGTTTTTTGACAGAGAGATACAGAGAGAAGGGGGAGGGCCCAGAGCAGTCTCCATAGTTGACAGCATTAGTTTTCCATATAGTTTCACTCTACATGTGGGCATGGGGTTGCTCAGGGCAGAAACTGGGCCGGGAGCCTCCCGCATAGGCCCTGGCAAGAACTGAAATGGGAAGCATATCCCAGTCCAGCATATGGGTCCACATGAGCCAGGATTCAATCCTTGGTCCCCGGGGCTGCAAAGCGAGCGCTTAACCCGCTGAGCCATCCCAGCTTTCCCAAGTATTTTGGATTCTAACCCCTTATTGGATGTATCTTAGGTGAATATTTTCTTCCATTCAGTAGGTTGTCTTTTTATTTTGTTGATGGCTTCCTTTGCTGTGCAAAAACTTTTTAGTTTGATGTAGTCCCATTTTTTTTTTCTTTGTTTTCTTTTCTCAAGAAGACATGTCCAAAAAAATAATGCCAAAAGCTATGTCAAAGATTTACTGCCTGTTTTCTTCTAGGAGTTTCATGGTTTCAGGTCTTACATTTAGGTTTATTTTTGTATATGTTATAAGAAAATGATCCACTTTTATTTTTTTTGCATGTATCTGTCCAGTTTTTGCAACATTATTTATTGAATAGACTGTCTTTACCCCATTGTATATTCTTGTCATATATTGACTATATATAGGTGAGGGTTTATTTCTGAGCTCTCTATTCTGTTCCAGTGATCTACGTGTCTGTTTTTATGCCAGTGCCATTCTGTTTTAATTACTATAACCTTGTGGTATAGTTTAATATTCATTAGTGTGATACCTCCAACTTTGTTCTTCTTTCTCAACGTTTCTTTGGCAATTTAGTGTCTTTTGTTGTTCATGTCCTGACTACTTTTAACAAATGTAATAGTATGTGTATAAATTGTCTAGTGATGATTAAATGTGTCCTTAAAAAATGAGGAGTCTCTGAAATTTGACAATTTATTTTTAGAGTTTTTGAAATATGAAGCAACACTTCATTTATGTCATTTTTGGTGGGGCAGTGGGAGGAGTCTTTTATGCTCTGGTACTGAATAAGACTTCACTATACTGATAATTAGAAGGTAAAGAGAAATATTGACTCAGCACACATTAAAGTTATTTTGGGGGGAATGACAGGATAGCTCAGCAGGTTGAGTGCTTTGCCTTGCAACCACAAGGTCTGGAAATTGAATCCTGGCCCCAGCTGATGCAAACCTGTAGGCTGAACTATGTATGGCACAGCTGGTAACTGCTGAGCCCCATTGTAAAATTCTTGCGTCCCATGCAGTAGGCCTCCAGTTCAGTTCCTGCCCCGCATGGTCCCACGTCCACCTGTGTGGAATAAAACTATGTCATAACTAATGATCTACAACTATGGAGACTGTTTTGCCTCCCCACCCCTCCACACACAATAAAAATAAATCTTTAAAAGAAATATTTGTTTGTTTTCTATGTGTAGACATCATCCTTACCACAAGGGCCTTTAAGTATTCACCATGGTACTTTATTTTAGTGCCAGGGTCAAGAAATGAGCTTTAAATGCTTTCTTTTCAAGCAACCTAGATGTTGTCAGTAGAGAAATAAAGAAGTGGGACATATACACAGTGGAACATTATTCAGCCATAAAAATGAATGAAGTCTTGCCATATGCAACAACATGGATAGGCCTAGAGGGTAATATGCTAAGTGAAATAAGTCAAAGACAAATACCATATGATTTACAAGTACCATATGATTTCATTTATATGTGGAATCTAAATAACAATAAATGAACAAGCAAAACAGAAACAAACTCAGAATAAATACAGAAATTGTTTTTGGTGGTTGCCAAATGGGGGTCCTAAGAGGTAGAAATTGGTAGTTACAAAATAACCATGGGGATATAAAGTATAGTCAATGTATTGTAATAACTATGTGGGTATCAGATAGGTGGGTATTAGATTTTATCAGGACGATCACTTTTTTTTTTTGTCTGTTTGTTGGTTTGTTGTTAATTTGGAATGTCACTTTTTAAGTTATATAAATGTCTAAGCAGTATGTTGTATACCTGAAACTAATATAATACTGTATGTCAGCTATAATTGAAAATTATTTTAAAATTTTGGGCATAAAAACGCTTTTCTTATTTTCTGGTGTTTCTACTCTTAAGAAACCATTAATAAGTTTAGTTTTCTGTTCAGAATCATCCCACCAAGGTCTTTTGGAAATCCCCAAAATTAATTATGTAGCAGTATTGTCCTTAAAGTAAAACACTCTTTATATGGTAAAACTATATTCTAATGTACTATGGGATTATTTGTTGTGATCATTGACTATAATATAATCTTTTAAGCAATCATATGTGTTTTGTTATATGAGGGCTGTCCAGAAAAAATCTAGCCATTGTCCATATAATGAGAATGGTTACATGGCTGGATACTTTGTGGACAGCCCTCCTATTCTGACATGATTTATTTATGCAGCATCTTCATCATGAAAAAAAATCTCTTGATTATAACATTGCTCTTGTGCAATCACATGGTCTCTACCACAGTCCTCTTTAAAGTACTTTCTAGGGAAGCCAGGATGGCTCAGTGGTTAACGCTCACTTTGCAGCCCTGGGGACTGAGGATCGAATCCCGGCCCTGGCCTGTGTGGACCCATATGTTGAACTGGGGAGTGCCCCCAGTTCGGTTCTTGCCGGGGTAAGACCCTGGCCCAGTTCCTGCCCTGTGCAGCCCCATGCCCACCTGTGGAATCAAACTATGTGGAAAAACCAACGATGTGCAACTATGGAGACTGTTCTGGGCCCTCTTCCTTCTCTCTGTCTCTGTATCTCTTCCTCTCTGTCAAAAATAATAAAAATAAATCTTTAAAGTACTTTCTAGAAATGTGGCAAAATTCTAAAATAGTAAGAAAGGGACTTTACTAAAGAATGTTCATTAAAAGTTCAAAATTGCTTAAGAAGGCCTAGTATCTTGCATAGCTTTTTTACCCTCTTTATAAATTTGTACTGAAATCTTACTTGGATTTTTTTCTTTTCCTTTTACTTCTTTTTAAAAAGTGTGATGTTATTTGAAATAGTTTCCTTTGTGCTCTGCTGACAAAAAAACATTTCTTGTTTGTTTCAACAGAATCTCCCACAATCTGTAATTGAAAATGTTGGAGGAAAAATTTTTACATTTGGATCTTACAGATTAGGAGTACACACAAAGGGTAAATAATTGTTTTAACTATTTTGGGAAGGAATACTTTTTTATTTCTTAAAAATTATAATGACATATCTATCTCACTTGCTTGTGGCGGATCATACTTTGCATTAAAGAGAATACTTCAGGGAGCCTCAATTTGATTAAGAAGAAAGAAATAAAATGGTACCTTCTATACCGACACTGTCCAATGCAGTACTAAGTAAAAAGTAAAATTCATTTCCTCAGTAGACGTAGCCACATTTTAAATGTTGAATAGCCATATAGGCTAGTGGTTACTACATTGGAAAGTGCAGATATAGAACATTTTTCCCATTGGAGAGTTCTTTTTGAACAGTGTTGCTCTCTGTGTCATTCCCTCTACCTGAAGAGTATCAGTCTGGAAGTCAGAACACAGATGAATTAAAGCTTTTTAAAAGTGTGTGGATTTTTTTTCCCTATGCTTTTATTGCAGTTGTAAAATTCAATTAAACAAAAAACAAACTGAAGTGCGTATCTGTAGCCATTGGCAGTCACTGTCAGTATTTTCTTTTTTACACTTGTAGTTTTTCCTGTTGTGCAAATAATACACAAAACTGTTATAGCAGAGAACATTTATTGAGGTTTTTCTTTTTACTAAGCATGGAGCTATTATTCTTTCTATCTTTTTTCTTAATCCTCACTGCTCTTATTCTCACGTAATATATAGGAGTCTAAGACTTAAGAAAGCAATAAAACTTGAACAGTTTCTTTCAGCCATCTGTTGGCAGAACTACGGTAGGTTCTAACTTGGACATTCTGAGGCTGTCTATACTTTTCGACCACTATCCAGTGGCCTCTGTGTTAAAAGTGTCTGCCAGTATATACATGTTCTTGTTCAAGGCACCCATCCTTTCCCCCGTCTCCTACTACTTTGTGCCAGTAGTGTACTGTGTGCTCTTCTGCTTCAGACATATCTAAATATACAGCCATCATAGTAGTACTTCAGCTGTTGAGTCCTCTAGGAAAATGGCTGTATTGACCTGATTCCATATTGATCTGTTCTTTTTATCTCAATTACTGATTTTAATTACCTGTTTTTGTGTTCTCCCTGTGTACTCAGTGCTGATCTGCCAAGTAGTAAATTAATAACAAATGGTCTGCCTCATTAGATTCTTGCCACTGGTTCTTTTTGAAGTTTATTCTTTAGATCCCATTTTGGAACCAGGTAGGAGCCTATAAGCTCCAGTTACATACTATATAGAAGAAAACTGTATTTCTTTGTTCCACTAATAAACATTACTATGACTAATGACATCAAAATGTTGATCTGTTCTTAAATAATTCCCTCTGCACCATAAAAGTCCTAACTGAGTCACCTTTCTTTTGACTCCCAGGTCACCTGGGCCTCTACAACTAGAGAATGCTGCAGGAAAAAGATAAATCCTATTGATTAGGATCATGTTGGTCCTAGACTGACTGGTAATTTTTGTTAAGGGTAGGAGTGCATTTTTAGAAGCTCAGTAGTATAATGTGAACAGATTCCCAACATGAAATACTGAACTAAGATACAAAATAATTTTCTAATAGTAATCAATGGTTGATGGGCTCGATTTTTTTTTTTTTTTTTTTTTAAGGTGCTGATATTGATGCCTTGTGTGTTGCACCAAGACATGTCGATCGCAGTGACTTTTTCACCTCCTTCTATGATAAGTTGAAATTACAGGAAGAAGTAAAAGATTTAAGAGTGCGTAAATGTTTGGGGTGAAAGGGAAGGAGTTATAAGAATTAGTTTTAGTCAATTGAGTGAATTTTATGCAATAGCCATTATTTATTGAACTCTTGAAATTTGCCATCATGTATGCTTGCATTTTATTCTTTACAACAAGCCTAAAATTGTAAATCTGTAATCTCATGTACAGAGTAGGAAATGAGGCAAAATATACTAGGGGGGAACCAAAAAAAACCTGTAATTATGTACTGGAGGGCAGGCCCTTTGTACTACATGCTTCCCCCATGAGGTGAGTGTTCTAGGAACCCATCTGCATCAGTGGACCAGTGTGTAGTGCTGTGAAAGGCTCCGTTCAGCTTCAGTGAATTTTGTTGGAAACTTTCAATGCATTTGCCCATTTCATGATGGATGATTTACACAAACAATGTGCAGCATGACACCACCTGCCTGCACCACACTGAGTGTTCAGAGTTTTTTTACCAAAAACAGCATGACCCCCATGCCCACCCTCCGTATTCACCCAGTCTCGCCTCGAGGGACTTTTTTTTTTTTTATTTCTCCGCATGAAAAAAGTCCTCAAAGGGAAATGTTTTGCCATTGTGGAAGAGGTGAAACAAGAAACTGCAGAAGCACTCAAAGGCATCACAATGGACAAGTTCAGATACTGTTTTGAACAGTGGTATTAATAGTTATATTACATCAGTCGTTGAGTACTTTAAAGGTGATTGAAGTTTAAACATGTAAGAATAAATACAGTTTTTTTTTATAAATTCTGTGTTTTTTTTTTGGGTCCCCCTTTGTATTATGCAATTTGGCCACTGTCACATAATCTGGCAGAAATCAAGGATTTGATCTTAGGTTTGTCTGAGTCAAGAGCCCATTGTGTTAAAGCTAGTTGCTGAGAACCTAGTCTGTGTCAGGCTTTATGCTAAATTACCATACCTTTAAACAATTTCAAATTATCACCTTTATTTAAAAGTACTAAACCTAATATAAGTCTGATGTGTAGTTTCAGAAACACTGAACTTGTTTGATTTTCTTACAGGCAGTTGAAGAGGCATTTGTGCCAGTTATCAAACTGTGTTTTGATGGGATAGAGGTAAGGCATAGTTCAGATAGACAATTTTTACTGTGTGTAATTGTCATCATTTTAGGTTAAAAACATTTAAAGTTTTATAATGAGTGAATTGGTTTGATATTAAGAATTAAGTTTTTAATGGGAACGATTACCTTTTTAAAAACAATTTTTGGGGAAAGCCGGGATGGCTCAGCAGGTTAAGCGCTCGCTTTGAAGCCCTGAGGATCGAATCCCAGCTCCCGCCCAGGCAGACCCACATGCTGAACTGGGGTGTACTTCCCGAATGCGGTGAGGCCCCCAGTTCAGTTAAAAAAAAAATATTTTTTTTTTTAAAGAATTATTGTTTGAGAGAGGGTGAGAGAGAGAGAGAAAAAAAAGAGGAGAGGACCCAGAGCAGTCTTCATGGTTGTTGTACATCATTAGTTGTGAAAGTTTCATCTCAAACAGGTGGGTGTGGGGCCACGCTGGGTGGTAACCGAACTGGGGGCAATTCAGCATATGGATTTGCATGGGCCAGGGCTGGGATTTGATCCCAGTTGCAAGGCAAGCACTCAACCTGTTGAGCTATCCTGGCATTCCTGATTGCCTGTTTTTTGTAGAATACCATTTTTAGTCTTTTAAAAGAGTGTAGTGAAGTTAGGAGCGAAAATATAGACAGAACTAAGGAAACATTGACAATGAAATGCTACGACAAAACTGTGTACTTGCTAGTTTTTTTCCATGGGTAAATTTTGTATACTTCTAGTGTCATTAAGACAACACAATATATGTTCTTGCAAATAGAAATTCATCTTGATTTTATTTAAATAAAATATTTAAGAAGTTGATAAAAATTGTGATTATGTAGGATGAAATATTTTCTGATGGGGGAGGATATATGATCTCAGATTTCTGAGATGATGTATGTTTCTTTTTGCTGCTTTCAACATGTGTGGTGAAAATAATTGGAACAAAGCTAACAGTGAAGCAATTTAGTTATGTTACTTCCACCATACATAATTGTGCCAGAATCATTGATAATACTGAAAATTATAAAATTTTGGAAACTTGAAGAATAATTGTTCTGGAAAAAAGTTGTTTCTATAATGGTTGCATAAATGTGCCTAACTCAAGCTGATATGAAAAGAAAAAACAAAGAAGGCACAAAGTGTTGCGTTTAGTAAAGGATTATCAGGTTTAGGTAGTTTAAATATGAAACAGCTTGTAACGTAAGGTGTCCCATTTTCCCAAAAACAACATTACCAAAAAAGGGGAGATTTTTCATTTTTGGTGGGAGACCCAACTGAATTGTGTAAACTTTTCAGGATGAAAGTGGAAGTCAAATGGTTACTTGAAATATTTGATGTGTTAGTTATTTATATCTATACATTGTATATAAAAATAATACTGTTTTAGGGACTGTCTTTTCATTTTAACATTATGTGGAGTAATTTTATCTTTCTTTTTAAATGTCAGTGTTATTACTGAGTTGCTTTTGAGTTACCTATTCTTGTAGCATATAATCTTTATTTCTTTCTAAATTGGGGTTTGGAATCTTGTAGGAAAACTTATGCTACACCACAAGTACTTATTTGTGTAAGTGTACAGTTTTATATCCTGTACATACCGTATTTTCCGGCATATAAGACGACCGGGCGTATAAAACGACCCCCTAATTTTACAGTTAAAACATAGGTTTAGGCCTATATTCGCTGTATAAGACTACCCCCCACTTCCGAGGCTGTAGTCTTATACAGCGAATATAGGCCTAAACTTATGTTTTAACTGTAAAATTAGGGGGTCGTCTTATACGCCTGGTCGTCTTATATGCCAGAAAATATGGTACTTTTTCATAATTGGTGCTTAAAATACTTGTTTTGAAGTGATCTTATAAAAGACTTGTTTCTAGCAATATCCAAAGTTTTGGAAGCATGAAATCATACAGGAATAATGACCAAATCTATGCTAAGTTTTTTTGCACCCTGACTTCTTGTAAAAAAGAAAATAAAGTTGTTACTTGTATTCTATAAGCCTTCAAAATTAGCCAGTGTTTGTTTTTGCTTTGTTAGTCAAAATTAGGTGATAGTCAAAATATGATTAGGTTAGTCAAAATATGGTGATGGAAAGAGAGCTGATTCTGGGTGGTGAGCACATAATGCAATGTATAGACAGTATAATGTAGAATTGTACACCTGGAAACAATGTAATAGTTATCAACCAATGTCACTCCCAAAAATTTAACAATAAAAAATATAAAAAAAAAAAAGATTGGACTAGTCAACTCATAAAATTAGAATAGCTAAATAAATGTAAGGAAAGAGATAACAAAAGAAAATAAAAAGGAAAACTGATAAAAAAAATGTTACATAGGAGCTCCTTTTTTACTGTCAGGTGTATTTGGGCTAAATAATGGCTTTATATTTGAATATCTTTTAGTATATAGTCAGCTCACAGTTAATATAGATAGGGAGTTGAATAATTTTAAGTAATCCAGTATATGAATTTAGCAAATTTAGCAAATTCAGTATACGTTTAATAAGCTTAGTAAATCAAACTTAGTAAGTGATTAAAAGGACAAGTAGGTATTTATACAAATTCAGTTTCATCATTTTAACATTGTCTGATTAGAATACCTATGGTATGAATTAATATTGTTTGGATTGTTGGAGGCGTTGTCATGTTCATAGTTGATAAGAAGATCCTGGCTTTAAGGAGTATTGTTTTCTGTTTTAAAGAAAAGCCTTAAAAATGGTTCAACAGATATGGAATGTTTTGTTTTTGTTTTAGATTGATATTTTATTTGCAAGATTAGCACTGCAGACTATTCCAGAAGACTTGGACTTACGTGATGACAGTCTGCTTAAAAATTTAGATATAAGATGCATAAGAAGTCTTAACGGTATGTCAAAACTTACTTCCTTTTGCATAGTAGCAGTTTTTGTCCAACATGGAATAGTTTTAAACACAAGTTTTGTGATGAAGCTTTTAACAGCTATATTGTTTAACTATAGTGAGTCAAATAAAATGTGCTTTACTTAGTAGTTAGACTGTAGAGGGATACCTGGTAATTTATTCATTGGTATCTTGCAATTTTTTTCTTACTTCCTGAGACTTTTAAATATTGTGACACTGGTACTATATTGCTAATGATTTATATTTCACTGCATAACCATAATTAATTTTGATCCTGATATCCTTTGTAATATTTTCAACTGTTGTGTTTAAAAGGATTACCTCTGTGCACTTTTGAATCAGCACTGCTTGTTATAATACCAGTCTTGAAGAACAATTTATGGATATTTAAGTAGATCAGACCCTGCTCAGTATATCTGGATTGGGAGAAATTTTAAATATGGGTTTAAAGTTTGAGATTAAGCACGTGATAGTTCAGAATCTTTGGTTTCAGGTAGTGCTTATGATAGGAGATTGAAGTTTCATATTTATTTGCCTCTTTATTGAATTAACATTACTGAGTCTATCAAATAAGTTTTTACTTAATTTGACATCAATCTCAGAAAATTTAAAAGAAATATTATTAAATTTTTGATGATTGAATGCTCTGTTTTGTGTTTGTTTGTTTTACTCCTATTAATCAGGTTGCAGGGTAACCGATGAAATTTTACACCTAGTACCAAACATTGACAACTTCAGGTTAACTCTGAGAGCTATCAAACTGTGGGCCAAACGTGAGTTGAGAATTTGTTTGACTAGCTTATTAAAAATATTTAAACTTTTGTTCAACACTAACTTTTCTTTTTGCTTTTCCCTTACCAACAGGCCACAACATCTATTCCAATATATTAGGTTTCCTCGGTGGTGTTTCCTGGGCTATGCTAGTAGCAAGAACTTGCCAGCTGTATCCAAATGCAATAGCATCAACTCTTGTACATAAATTTTTCTTGGTATTTTCTAAATGGTATGTGTTTAGATTATATTAAAATAAAATTGATTGTAGACACTGAAGTTTAGTCTTATTTCTATGACATTTCTGCAGCTGGTTTCAGATTCAAATTTTAGTTCATGATGTAACCATTTAGGTAATAGTCTTGGGGGGAGATCATGTTGTATATAAAGTTGCAAACTTAATTCCATTCCTTTTCCTTAGCCTTCCCAGGATAGTAGGGCAGTTGCTATTTGTACTTCCATGAGTAAATTTACCCTCTAAATAAATACTCAATTTTAGCTGTAATGTCTACTAAAATCCAATGAATTGATAAGTTGGGATATCACTTTTGATAAACTTTTATATACCACCTTTTACTCTTTGAATTCTTCTAAATCTATAGGCCACTAATTTCTCATGATTGTTTTTTGCTTTCAGCTGCCCATTTATCTTTGCTAAAATATTAGGATGTATATAAAAAGCTTTTTAAAAATAACGATAAGTGCTTAAATAAAGGTGATTGATCATTCCTTTGCGATTAGTCAACCCTAGAGAAATTTTTTTAAAAAACTCCTTCATTTTAACATGTTCACATTTACCAGCCATTGTTTCTTTTAGGAAAAGTAAAATAAAAAGTTACTACCATTTTATATTAGTTGCTTTGGTTCAAAAGGTTAGGGTTCTTAGTTTTAATCAAATTGATTTTAGATTTGTCTTCCCTTTCTATTCCTGGAAATCCCTATACATCCTCCTGAAAAAAGTCTTTTCTAGTTCTTTTATAAAAATCACAGTTTTTGGATAGGGTTTATAATGTAGAAATGTGCCACACTTTTTAATACACACTGTTATTTACAGATGTGATAGTACTTAATCATATCTAATCAGGTTTGATGAGAATGATTAAAGAATGTTATAATTTCTCTTAATGCTACATGTACATAGCAAATAATATTTTTAAGAAGTTAACCTTGATAGTAAAGGATGGCAAGTGTTTTCCACTTTTTTAATCTCTTTATGTAGGACTAAAATCGCTAACTCATAGATAGAGGGTGTATCTTGAAAATAATGTGTCCTGTCACAAAGTTTTATTACACATACTCATAACCTATAAGTCATGAGATAGAGAAAAATTTTCCTAATCCATTTTTATAATTATTCATACTCAATTCCTTATAATGAGTTAACTTTTTTGTTCTCAGTTGTCTTTGGATGGAACTTGTATATGGGATATTTGTCATTCAAGAGGAATTTATCCTGTTCAGGGTTGAGGTGAACACATCAGATGTCTTGGGGATAGTACTTTTTAATTTAAATAATTGCTTTATCATTTCATTGAGAGGCAGAGAAGATGGTTGACTAAGAAAGCTCCCAAATGGTTTAAAATAATTTTATAGTGGAAATGTATTTCAGGTAAACTAACGTCGACAAGAATAAAAGATTATATATACCATGGGGGCAGAATGAATGAAGAAGGATCACATTCACAAATGCTGTATGTTTTTAACAAAATACGTTTAGATGGTAATATCCAATAGTCTTATCAAGTGCTACAATCTTTTTAAACAGGGAATGGCCAAATCCAGTGCTATTGAAACAGCCTGAAGAATGCAATCTTAATTTGCCTGTATGGGACCCAAGGGTTAGTGTATTATTTTTTCCCCTACAAATTCACACTGTGTAATAACAAGTAAAAGTCATCTGCATAAACTTCAGGGAGACTGCATCTTTTTCCGTATGAGTCAACATGTTCATATTACACTTTCTTTTAGATAACTTCAGCTATAATTGTCCTCTGATGTGAGAAGCATAATTATGTACCCTGTAAACTACATTTAATTGTACGTAGTTAATATCAAGTTCACTAACATTTTATTTTATATAGAACTACCTTGTAAGTCAAAGCTGTGTGGGCATTTGTGCTTAAAAAAAAAATAAAAGGATACTAAAAATCCCTGTATTTTTTTATTTGATCTAAATATTGTTAAAATTGGGTTGTTATAGGAAAACTTGCTTAATATTTACCTGTGGCAGATAACCTTCTAGGCAGTACCACTTTAATTACTTTGATATAGTTATAAAAATTGATTTGGGTATTTCAGATTACAAAAACATGGTTGGGCTAAAGAAGAGCTTCCATCTGCTCCTTGGGTAGTTAACTACCTTTCCTTCTTAATCAGTTTAAATGTTAACATGCACTTTAGGTTGAATAAGGCTTTATAGTTTATGGGGATATAAAATTCTATTTTTCTATATTGTTTGGCTGTTTTATTACAATATCAAAAACAATGTCAATTTTAAGTTCTGTTAATTACATCAGATTATGTATTTTCAAGCTTTCAAAAAGTCAAGGCATTTTATTTTGGAGGGATATGAGTTTACAGTTTTCATGGAAATACGCCATTCTTAGTATGGATTAAGATTAATAGTCATTAATCATTTCATTATCTTAAAATGACAAAAACAT
>PVKE010007173.1:0-51617 GCA_004027555.1 Craseonycteris thonglongyai | reverse complement strand
TCTCTCTCTCTCTCTCTCTCTCTCTCTCTCTCTCTCTCTCTCTCTCTCTCTGTCAAAAACAAAATGTTAACCAAACAACTATTGCTTTAGTCTAGGAGTATATTGACTTTAACTTTCCAATTTTTTTTCTTTCCCCATAACTATAGATACTGTGTCCAGGTAAAAAGACAAAAAAACAAAATAAATTTGTCAGCTCTAAATTAAAATTACTACTTAACAACATTCATAGGTAGGGTGGTCACCAGTCCTAGTTTGTTCAGGGTTTCTCGTAGTCTAAGCATTCAAAGTGTCATGTCCCAGGAAGATCAAATGGTTGATCATTCTGATCATGGATTCTTACAATTCAATGGGATACATTTCTGACCCTCTATTTGCATGTGTGTATTGAGATGGAAAAGAGTTTGGTAAAGCTGAGTGTCATCTAAAAAATCAGAGACATACACTTATTTGAAATAAATATGGAAAACATACACATTCCTATATAAATGTTGCAAATGTTAGAAGGTGAATCAAAATTATGACATACGTATAGTGAAAATTTAAATTGAAATTGGAGTTCATAGGACAGATCAACTTGGTTTTCTCTGTCTCTGATTTTTCCCTAATTGTTCCTGCCCACCCCCATGTATACACATATTTATGTTTCACATTTTAGTTCTCATATTTCAGGTCTTATTTTATATTTCAGTTCTTAGTTTTTGTTCTGATATTTTGCCCCACTGATACTTATAGAATTGAATAAGTTAGTCCCCAAGAAATAAATCATGTTTTCAATTATTCACAAGCCCTAGAAACAATAGACATTTTAATATAGCACTGCTTTTTTATATTAATGAATAAAATAATTTATTCCCCAACTTGCTACCATTGAGCATAAGATGTTCAGGCTAACACAGACCTGAATTTCTCTCCTAAAGTTCATAAAGACATCCCTAGCTCTTCTTGGTTTATTAGATCACTTTGTATTACATGGCACTAGGGATTTTTTCCCTGTGATTTCCACAAACCACAGCCTCCTGATGCCACCCTTTTGCATAAAATTTTTAGTAGCTTTCTGAGATTTGAGATACACTATGGTCTCTCTTACAAGTAGATAGAAATTCCACACAGTTTTTCTTAACAGATGCTCCTAAAGAAGCTCTCATCATTCAAAAACCCTTTCTGTGGTTAACAAAGACCTTTTGTATCTTATATTGACCAACATTTCCAATTCCTCTTCTACCAATCTGTCCAAACATTTGATAAACCAGATGTACTCAACTTAGCTGCTACTTGCTTGTCAGTTGTGGCTACCACCATTATCACCCTTCACCTCTTAAATGAGCACAATTTATCTTACAGTGTTTGTGTGTGCCTACTTTGTATATGGAATTTTAAATTTATACAAGAACCCTAATGAGGTAAATATAGTGATTTCCATATAATAAATTAGAAAACTAGAAGACAACAGCATAAGTTTCTTGAATACAAGGCCCTTGCTCATAAACAAGGTGCAGATTTCTTCCCTCTTTACTAGAGCTAATAATTCTCACCTTATAGCACTATCATTCTAAGGATTATAGACACTGGCACCTAGCATGCCTTCAAGCAATGATAAGACTGATGATAAGAATCACCACATCATACAATCTTCTGACAGAAAAGAAAGTGGTGCTGAAGGGAAAGTTTCTGCTCAAGATAAAGTCAATTCTGAGCCTATAACAACATATATTGAAAATCTGCAATTTCTATCCAGACAGGTATTTACCCCTTAGGCTCAGTTGGGGCTACCTGACACAACCACAGTATAGGAATAAGTTTGTAGCAGGTCATTTCAATAATTCATTCATTCATTCAACAATCATTACATCAGGATCTTATATGTGCCAGATTCTAAGATTATATAGATTTTCTTTTAAAGCCATGTCCTAAATATTTTCTCACTCATAAACACATGGTATATATGTTTATCTATATCTATACCTGTATCTCTATCTTGATCATCTCTATCTCACCTCTATATCTATCATTCTATATCATCATATTTATTATCTATCTATCTATCTATCTATCTATCTATCTATCTATCTATCTATCTCTATCTAGCATCTACCTGGTCATATGGGTGCCTCTACTGATTGAGGACACTAGTCATCTCAGAACAGTAGAAAAGATGGATTACTCTGCAAAGCACCTTGGTTATGGAGTGGTGACAAATGGTGGTAGGAACACTGGTCAGATCAGATTGGCTTCATGAAACACGACTGATCTCTGAGCTGATCAATACCTGAAGTAAACATGTGAGCTTCCATTGGCTCTTCCTAGTCTTGTTTCTCCAACCTTTAATTGAGCAGTAAATTTATACTGAAAAATGCATTTTTATATGAGAAAAAGCTAGGGAAGCTTTAATCAAAAGCCCCGTTTAATATTCAAGGTGACATTGACATGAGCTCTGTCTCTTTGAAACTTAAAGATGTATATTTAGGAGTTGGCTGTTTTCTTTATTATGCTTTAAAATTGAAAACCACTAAACAGAATACAGTTAGGTGTCCTAGCTTTTCAAAAAATCTTCCTATGGAATCTCTGAGAAACAAGAATTACTTATCTTAAAAAACATTATGGTTAAGACTATAAATTGAAGAAAGATTAAAGTTATGGCTTGACTTCATTAATTTGCATAAAAAATGGTGTCCTAATCATTTATCTATGAAATGCCCTAGACTAATTGAAAGCTAAGGTGTAAACAGAGATGAGTCTCATTGTATGAGCAGCAGTAGCCTCATTTAAGAACAGTCTTAACTTTTAATCAAGGTCACACTTAGAAAGTACGAAAACATCCTAAAATCCTTTTTTTTTTAATTGTTAAATTTTGGGGGGGTGACATTGGTTGATAACAGTTACATTGTTTCCAAGTGTACAGTTCTACATGACATTGTCTATACATCGCATTGTGTGCTCACCACCCATAATCAGCTCTCTTTCCATCACCATATAGTTGATGCCTCCTTCCTACTCCCCTCAGCTCTCCCACCCCTAAAGTCATTTTTTAAAAGATTTATTTTGTTTTGTTTTTTAACAGAGACAGAGAGAGACAGAGAGGAGTGGGGGAAGGCCCAGAGCAGTCTCCATAGTGGTAGTCAACAGTTTTCAACATGTTTTCATTCCACACAGGGCTGGAACCGGGCCAGGGGCCTCCCTCATGGGAAGCACACCCCAGTTCAGCATATGAGTCTGCACAGGCCGGGGCTGGGATTTGATCCTTGGTCCCCGGGGTTGCAAAGTGAGCACTTAACTCCCTGAGCCATCCCGGCTTCTCCCTAAAGTCATAAAAAGAGAAAAGATTTTGGTCCTTCCCCTTCCCCCTTTTGTTTTGAAAAATCAATTCTAAAGGATTAAATAAAGGCAAAACAGTCGAATGGCATTCTGATTTTCCTATGATGTTTATGTGCTTTTTTGTTTTCCAATTTCAAATATCACATTCATTCAAAAGACTCGGGTCACCTTTGCTAGTGTGCTTATGAGATGATCTGACACTGAGTGACAAACTTCCACACCAAGCCAGCCCTTGCCCCAGGAGGCCCCCAACCTGTTCTTTCGTGGCAGTAAAGCTGAGCAGGAGGGTAGAGCAGACACCAAAACCAGACATCATTTTCCCTACGCAGTGCATTAATCCACTGATATGCCTGCCTGAGGTCAGGCCCTAGACAGTGCTGATGTCCCAGAGTAGCCACAGGAAAGCTTCACAGGCATAACTACTATCGATTTGTGATCTACACTTTGTCTTTAATAACTGTGGTATTGTTACTAGCCATTTCTCAGGTACTAGCTTTGGGCTAAATTTTAACTGTTTTACACTAGGTGGGAAGTGCTATAGAATTGAAAAATATACAAGAGACACACTGTTTTTCTTCAATTGCTTATGGAGTAGCTCGGGATACAGACATATGCAAATAAGTAATAGGGGAGAATAAAGAGAGTGGTGGATTTGGGTGGAAATGGGCAATATTGTACGCAGTCTAAGTATAGATATTCTAAACCTCTACTTTATGGGCAATAGCACTGGGATTTTTGTTGATACCAATTAGAGCCATGGGCATGGAGTGTTAAATAAATATTTGTTGAAGGAGTTAAAATTATTACAGATAAATAGATAATAGGTAGGTAAGTACCTACCTATGTACTTTGTCACCTTGGATGTTAGAGGCTTTTGATTGAAGCTTCGCTAGCTGTTTCTCATATAAATGTGCATTTCTCAGTATAAATTCACTGCTCAATTAAACGTTGGAGAAACAAGACTAGGAAGAGCCAATGGAAGCTCACATGTTTACTTCGGGTATTGATCAGCTCAGAGATCAGTCATGTTTCATGAAGCCAATCTGATCTGGTCAGTGTTCCTACCACCATTTGTCACCACTCCATAACCAAGGTCCTTTGCAGAGTAATCCATCTTTGCCACTATCCTGTGATGACTAGTGTCCTCAATTAGTAGAGGCACCCATATGACCAGGCTTTAAGTTATACTATTTCAGAGCAGATACTTCTAACCAAGTCTTTCCTCCCTATTGACCCTGGTCACTAAGTACAAAAGGAGTCCCTTCCACTCTTTTATTCCTCATCCACTTCTAAACACCTGCCCAGACTAAACGCCTTACAGTCTCATCAACTCTTCCAACCTGTGTCCCCATTCACCCTTTTCCATTGAGATTTCTGGGATTCATATTTTATCATAACAACAAAACAAACAAAATTCTCTGATTATGTGGGACATTCTTTGTATTGGCTGTTTGCTGACACATGGTTTAGTCCACACCCAAACAAATAAGAGATACCATGTCTCTGATGACCCCTGCCCCTAGAGCTGAACTTCTACCTCTATTTTCTAATCCTCACATGGAAATTTGTTGAAATATTATTTTATGCTTACTTCTTCAGTTTCTCATTGCCTACCCACTATACAATCAGCTTGAAATGATTTCATGCCTTACTCCTCCAGCAAAATATCTTCTGACACACTCATTTACTGTCTCCTAAACTTCAAATTCAATGAGTTATTTTAAGATCACTTGTTAAACTTTTCTTTTTTATTTGACACTGGAAATTTGGGAATCCTTAAAGTTTCCCAATATCTCACAAAATCTATCACTGATCCTTCTTCCTACCCTTCCTCATCCTTTACTATTGCTTTCATGTATTGTATGGTCCTTGACCTCAGTTTGTACATTTCCTGGAGTGATCACTTCTGCAGATGAAAAGGGGGTGCCATATTAAATCATAAACTCTTAACTGGGCATGGTGGGTAGTCATGTCCCAGGCCTATAACTTCTTTAGTGAAAATCCCTACTTTATTTTTGTGCATCTAGGTTAACACACCTTTGAAATATCAGAATACCCCTTAAAGGCTTAGCCACCCTCAAGAGAGCACATCGTCTTAACTATCCTGTAATCCAATTCCCACCTTGCTTTCTCCCACATCTGTGTCATCTTCCTTACATTTCCTCCTTAATTTCAAATGCACAAAAGAAACAGCAAAACTTTTATTCTCCAGAGCATTTGAGGTCTTATTTCCTGATAATTGTCATCAGTTTGGGCTCAAATAAACTTACAAAAATTCTCTACAGGTTTGGATCTTTTTTATGTCAATACTTCCAAACTCTGTTCTCATTTGCCATCTCTTTGCCTAAACTTGCTCATCTTGTAGCCTTCAAGGCAACTCCTCCTAGCTTTTTCATGCTTCTCTCATTGTTAGATATTAAAATTTAAACCTATGATCTTCTCCATTAATCAGTATATACACCACTTCTTCTTATCTGTATTGAACATACCTTCTTTTCAACCAGTCACCCACACTGCAAATCGGGAGTCATCTTTGACTATCTTCAAGCTCCTTTTTGACCAATCACAAAAGGCTGCTAATTTTAGTTCTGAAATATTTATAGAATTTGCTGCTTACTCTTTCCATTTGCTCTTTACATCTAACTCAATGACTAAGGCTCTGGTTTTAGCTACTAACTTACCTCCCTACTTCTAGCTTTATTCTTAAGCATCCAGAATATAAAACTTGTGAGATAAATTTCTTATATAGTCATTTTCTATAAAGGACATTCAGACCATTGCTCATTTCTTAGGAAAATAAAATTTCTCAGATTATAACTCATTCAAATTATCACCTAATTGAGATATCACTTTAACCATGAATTTTATAACTAGGTCAAGACTATTCATCTGGAAGGTTGTTCTCATCATCATTTCTTTCACCAGTTCTCAGCCTACCTTTGCCCATGTTGTTCTGCCAATAGATAAAACTAGCCATTGAAAGGGAACAGAGAGACAGACTGAATCCCTGGAGTAAAAGGCAGGGCTGGGTTTTGGAAAGAATATGAGCTTAGAGATGAACACATTGGATTCTACTACTACACATTTAGTGACTATATGACACTGAGTAAAGTTTTTCAAACACTCTGGGCCTCAATTCATATCCTTTTAAATAGGAATAAAAGTGCTACTCTATAGGATCACTGTGCAATTACACGAGCTAATGCCTTTAAAACACCTGGCATGATAACCATGCCAGGTGTTTGGTTTTGCCTGTCTCTATTTAGAATTTGTAGGCAAAAACTAGATAGGAGATAGAAAAGCCTATAAGAACAAATAAACGTTTGAATATTTTAACTGCCTGCACACTCCCTAATGTATATTAACATATATAATAAAAATAGGGTTTCTCAAAAGTAACATTTTCAGTAAAATAAAATAGAAGAGTATATGACATGAAGTTCTGATTTTCTGTATTAATAATGAACTTGTTTCTGCTTTGCATAGCTAGTTGCCAAAGTTTTGTTCTTGACTACATGAAAATACATATTGGACGAACTTTTCTTAATGGGCCAAAAAGCAAATTTATATAAAATAATAAAACTATCTGAAAGCAAATGTTATAAAGAAGAAATAGTCTTAATAGGAAGTCTAATACAGACAGAAAGTTGCAAATAGAACATTCTGGTGTCAAAGGAATGGAGAAAAAAGGACTAAAGAAGAAAAACTTTTAAAGATAGAAATTCTCTAATTATGAAGGTTGATGGTTTAAGCCAGGTTAGTGTTTTTGAGGCTCATGGACCTGTTACATTTAAGATAGCAAACAACAAAATGTTACTGTTAAGTAGACATCCAATAAAATGTCACATGGAAAGGTTAACTGTTTTAAAGAATGTTGGGTATTCTTGTATTTAAAATGTCATTGTTATTAGTTTTGAAACAGAGCTCACTGATAAAATAGGAAAAATACATGTTCCAGAAAGGAAGGTAAGAATATTTGATCATTTGTCCAGTATATAAAAATATGAAAAAAGTACTCTAGTGAACTTTCACCCTTTATTGGAAACATTTGCATTTGACTGCTTCTATAGTGACTTAGACCCAGAATTATTTTGGTTTATACAGATGAGATTCCAGGATGATTTGAAAAGAACAACATGTATACACAGGGGGCCTATTTTGTGCTGAGTACTGCTTTTGCTCTAGACTCCAAGGAAAGAATGTGAGCAAAATGGGTAAGGTTCTTGGTCACATGGAGTTTACATTCTAGTGGGAAAGACAATAGAGAGATCATCATAGTATGTGATGTCCTGCGCTAACAAGTCTTATGAAGAAAGAAAGGGTTTGGAGATTGCTATTTCAATGACCACCCATTATCATAATAATGAGATAGTCAAAGTTTCTATGAAAAGGTGACATTTATGAAGAGAACTCAGTGAGGAGAGGGAACATGCATGTGGATGTCATGGCAAGAGACTTGCAGTCAGAAGCGAGGACAGTTCATTTGGACACTGGTGCAGTGGGTGGGTGAGTGGGGAGAGAATTAGAAAGTATGCTCTGGGCAAGCCACATGACAACTGCCATCTCATTTTCTATTCTAACCAACCTGTAAGACAGGCTGAACTACTTCCTTCCTTGATAAAGCAATTGGGATTCATGAAACTCTTAATATTCTATCCTCTAACCCAAAGTATATGCAGTATTGCATCCCAGGAGACCCTTAAGGCCAACACAATTATATAATAGAAGTAACGGTAATGCTTATCCTTCACTGAGGTCATGCTAAGCATCAGATGTTTTCTGTGTATTATCTTCTTTGGTCGCCACTGCACTTGGATGAGGCAGGGCCAATGTTATTCATAATTCTCAGTGTGAAGACAATGACAACAACAATAAAGACAACAAAAACCTGAGGCGAGGGAGAGTTAAATAACTTGTTCTAAGTGATGGTGAGTCCACTATAAAAGCTAACTTTTGCTATTTCATTCTCTCTCAGGAGATTATGTATTTTGCCTGAGGTGGTTGATTTCAATCATGCATCAGGAACCATGTGCTTGATTAAGAAATGCATTATTATAAAAATAATAAAATCTCAAAGTACAGATATAAAATGTATAAATATATGCATGGTATTTAGTTTGGGGATTCAACTTGTAATTATGGACTCAATCATTTTATGCTGACATTTATTATTGCATTTTCTTTAAAACAGAAACAGTGAAATGTAATTAATGAGAAATAGAGTATGTTATGATGGTCTCTGTTCTTCAGAAGACAAGAGACTGCCAAGACATTAGCCACAGCTACTATTTGTGGTAGAGGCAATGTTTCAGTGAGTGAGAGCTGAGGCTCAAATTTCTGCTCTGCTATTTCTTACAACTTATATGCAGCCTATGGCAGATGTTCTGTAAAATATTAATTATGGACCAAGGATTATCCCATGTATTCATACTTTATGTTTATTTCCCCCTAATGACCCCAAGTTCAATTAGTAAACCCATTTGATGGAGGAGTAAATAGGTCAGAGATGAAAAATGAATTGATAATGTTCATAAAGTTAATAAAATGCAGTTGGCATTAGAACTCCAGATGTCTCTGATTTGACAGCCCATGTTTCTCTCACTACATGACATGGCTGGACTAAAGAAGAGTGTAATTTGACTGAATATGTAAGAAATGGAGTCAGCTGGGTGATAAGGGCTAGGTTTGCAGATCCTATACAAACTCAACAAGGCACTGTTTCCTCAGTTCTGTCAAATAATAGGCTATTTTCATTAGTAGCCCAGTCTAGGGTCAAATATACAAGGGACATATTCTTGGGAGTGTTAGGAGGAGTGCAGGTATCAGGGGAAATGATGGAAACGTTGATGCTGATAGCTGGAATAAAGACTCGCTTAGTAAGCTACATCAAAGTGATCACGCTTGGGCCAGTTGCATCACCTGAGACTAAGTTTCCTCTCTGTTTTGTAAAATGGGAATAATCATACTGAACTCATTGGTGGTTATGATCAAATGTGTGAAACTAAGCATAGTACCCAGCTCAATTCCGGTACACACAGACTCACCATGGTCCCCAACCCAACCCCACATCTAACTCTTTCCCCCATTCTCAGCTGCAGGGGTCCTGCAGGGGGCTCACTGGCCACCCCCTGTGATCTACAGAAACGGTTTCATGTCTGCACTGAGCATGACTTCTATCAGGCAACAGTCTTGCGGAGGACAATAGACACACCTTGAAGATGACTTCAGCTGCATTCCTCTGGACCAGGGGTGTCAAACTCAATTAAAACACGGGCCATTTGGTGCAACAGGCAAGATGCACGCGGGCCACATCCCATTTACAAATGTCGCCGGAACTGAGTCAGCGCATTTATACACGCCCCCAGGCCCCCAGAAAGGCACTGGGCCACGTGTCTACTTATCTTCAGTAGTTAAAGGGTTAATGAGGGAATTGTGTGTACAATATTGCCTCGATCTCCCCTAAGCGTGATTTTCTTCATAACAATGTTTTCTATTTCCATTTTATTTCAGAGTATTGTGGGCCACAAAAAATTACCTCGGAGGCCGCATGTGCCCCACAGGCCACCAGTTTGACACCCCTGCTATAAACCAAGGACTGATCTGCCCTGTCCATGTCATTCACTGTGACTAGTGGACAATCAGAGAGGACTATACATTCATCAATGACAGGAGATTCAGGTCCTGATAAGACATAATGGAAAATTCACTTGGGCTTTATTAGATAATAGAAAAACAAAACAAACTAAAATATAATGATTTGTGTTCTCTTGATCAGCCCAGACATTTTCTTCCCAATTTAAATTCAGAGAAGCTTGCCCACTGTGACAATGCACTTACCCTGGCAGATTCAGAGAAAGCTGTGGGTTAGCCTAAGCCGGGGGTGGCGAACCTGTGGCACGCGTGCCCAAAGTGGCACGCGGAGCAATTATTTCGGCACGCAGAGCTGTGAATACCATTTAAAAAATTATTGTTTATGCTCTTATAGACATAAAAATAATCGATACCTCTATCTCACTCAATGGGTTGGCACGCGAGTCAAGTGACTATACTCTTATTTCATAAACTTTGGCACTCAATCGCCAAAAGGTTCGCCACCCCTGAAAGCATTTCCCAGGAAAGCCAGGAGCCTGTCTAAGCCTTAGACTATTCATCTACTGCCAGATAACCCTACCTCTACCTTCATCCTAAAGTAAACCCAGATAAACTAGGAAGGTGTGGGGACATTATTTAGTCACTTACATAGGGTATGTAAAAAGGCCTACTACTTCTGGGAAACTCAATTTTTTGTATTCAAAGATTATATTTGCCAAATACCCCCTTCCTTGCTAAACTTAAATTATGTATTATTGCTTCTATCAGATACAATTACAGCCCCATGAACCAGCTCCATCAAACTAAGTGATTCCCCTAAAGATCACAGCTCAAACAGGGATGTGTCTAGGAGAACCTTAGTCTCAGAATCGTAGTTCATCAGAGCAGTGTTTCTTTAGTTCTACCATGCACCTGTGGGTCTCAGAAGATCCTAACCCATCAAGTCCACTTAGCTCTAATGCCTCCCTCTTTGAAGTGTGGTCCATGAACCAGTGACTTGGGCATTACTGGAGAGCTGCTAATAATCATTAAAAGATAGAGTAGCAGGATCTATTTAAATCTGCTAATCCAGGACTACCGTTTATCAATAACCCCAGGTGACATGTTTATACATTGAAGTTTGAGAAGTACTATCTTGGAGATCATTCAACTCCCTCATTTTCCAGAGAAGGAAACTGAGCGTCAATCTAGTAACTTTCTAAATTATCCCAGAGCATAACCCAATTTAGGTTTCAGGGTTCCAATTCAGCCATGTAATCTTTAGAAGTTTTATGAAATGCTCTGGGCCTTCATTTTCAAATCAGTAACATGGGATAACTCAAAACTGCCTGGTGTCCTTCTTGGTATAAAAATGTGATAATATCTGTGAAAGCACTTTATTAACCTCAAAACCTATACAAACAAATGTGTATAACATTATACCAAACCAAACTAACTCAAAGCCTCAAAGATTGTGTGTGTGTGTGTGTGTGTGTGTGTGTGTATGTGTGTGTACATGAGTTCTAGAACTGGGCCATATATGACAAATGTTGACCTACTTAGTTTAGAGTGTAACCTAATTCTCTTACTAGTTGCCAAAAAAAGAATCCTTTCTCCTCTAAGCCTCAGAAGGGCTCTTAAAATGGATGAGCCCTCTGGGGGTGCCCTGACATGTTTCCACTGCTAGAATCAAGGCAGCCTGGGATCATGGCGCTTTATATCAGATGGTGTTAGATTTGGGGTCAGGAGCTCAGATGGGCAGAGAACAGGAGAGAGGTGGGCAGAATTTATTTTTTCGTTTTCAAATTCCTGACATCCATTCAAATCAAATATGCCTTAGGGAAAGAGAGATAGGAAAATAACAAGATTGGGGAAGAGGAAGAGGACAAAGGTGGGAAAGCGGATCCTGTTGATGGTCGCCATCCATTCATCAAACAAATATTTATTGAGCAATTTCTATATGGCAGACACTGTTCTAAGTATACTGATGTAACCGTGAAAAAGGCCAGCTAGAGTCCCATCCTTAGATGCCTTTTATGGTCCAGAGGTGCTGGTAGAGCGGTGGATACAAGGCAATGCAACTTGACATCATAAAGGACAACTTGGCATCATAAAAAGTGCTTTGCCCTAAGGACACAGCGACTGGAGGGTTCTGGTTGTGATTGGCTGGTTTGGGTGGCCCCTCTGAAATGCAAATTAAATGGTGACCTTAAGGATAGGAAGTCATGTGCAGACAAGGGGAAAGGGCCTTCCAGGCCCTGCCAATGCTCCACAGTGAAGAAGAGCCTGGCGGTTTCAAGGAAGAGAAAAGTATGGTGAGCAAAGAAGGGAGAGGGTGAGATGGGAAAGGCTGACCTACGTTAATCTCATATAGGGTCTTGTGGGTCAAGGTCAGGAATGTAGGGATGGGTTTGAGTGTAGCATACCACTGCCAGTCCATCTAAAGAGCTACTGGAGAGTCCTGATTACAGTCAGAATCTCAGCATAGCAGCATGGATTAACAGACTTAAAATGGGGAAGAGTGGTATTTTTCTTAACATTTCTTTCTACATTTCATCCCTTTCTCCTTTTCAATGATTATTAAACACTTAGTATATAGCAGCTACTGTGCTTCTGAGCACAAACATTTGACTAACCTTGAGTGCAATTTATCTCTGTGAATTAGTGCCATATATGTAATCAAAAGCCATCAATGATCCCCTCTACCCCTTGTCAAGAACAACTGGTTTATTATCCTGTGGGATTTGCTACCTGCCAAACTAGAATTCCGTCTAGCTGCACTGAATAAGAATCTTTAGAGGTGGGCCTGCCTACATCTATTTTTAACACTCCCCACAAGTGAAGCTGAGAACTACACACATCTACTCTCTGAGCCTCTCTCTAAGGCACCCAACACCTCTTCTCTGCTTCCCTAAGCTTCCCTAAGTCTTTACATATCAGTTCAAAGTCCCTATCTCCTGTTATCAAGTCTCCATGAACATCTCTAACGCAACGCTATTCTGAGAGCAACTCTGAGTCCTCACTGGTCACCTCTCCCAGCTGAGATTGGTGCCCAGAGGAGCTGAGCTGCTCATTATTTCATCCGCTCAGTACCTGGCCAACTGCTCTACATGCAATAGAAATGTAAGAAATGCTATGGCTGATGATAAAAACAGCCTCAAGAGAGAAACCTTAAACGGCAAAGCCATCTCTTAACTTCTTTATGGTTCCCTCTGAGATGGGGGGAAATAATCACAGTGACAATTACTTAACCAATGACATTAATAAGGTTGAGTTGGTACTGAACGCTGATTGTGTGCCAGATCCCAGGCCAGCTGCCTGCAGCATTGCGTAATCTAACTCGTTCTTTGGTAAGTCCCAACTTTCCATTCCCTGCTCTTGATTTTGAAAGGCTCAGCCTGATGGGAAGCACAATCAGCTGGGTCCCATTTGCCACTCAAGCATCGATTAGTAGAACAGTCCCTTTCCATTCTCTGAGCCTCCATTTATACATTCAGAAAAACGGAACAGAAACCCTCACCTTTTCTCTTTTCCAGGGTTGTTGTGACGAACAAATGAGGCAAAATAATAAGTACTATGCAAGCCTGTGTTAAAGAAGGATAGACAAAAATGAAGACAAAAAATTTCTCTTGATTTGGGGGCAACACCAAAATTCCAAAAGACACAGTTCAGTTTCCTGCTCCAGCACTGGACCTTATTTCTCCTCAATATTGCTGAGTTACTGGTTAAACTTTTCTCACAAACATGTCATAAGTGAAAGAGAGTTTGATTCAGTGTAATATTGGAAGGCTGAAAAGCCCAGGAAAGTAAAAATCAATAAGTATTGACCAAGGTCTTTTATTTTTGCCTGGCTTGCTTGGACAATAAACTTTATTTTCCAATTAATTAAGCATTTCCCTGAGTCAAATAACAGGCTGGACTTGGCAAGGCCCAGTGTTCAGCTATATCTCTGCTGCTCGCCTCCACACCAGCTCAAAGGGGCTCTTGCATTGTGGGGAGGAGCCAGGTCACCTACCCCATCTGGCTGGAGACTAAGGGAACAAACTACAGTCCATGGAGAACAACCTTTCTACCCGGTGTAGCTTTGTGTAAACACACATGCAAGATGCAGCTGTTTGGGGGCTAGGCCTGGGCACCCCTATGGAGACGTGGGTGTGTATTATTTGGGGGGAATCAGGAAAACCCTTTTGTCTCCTCAGCAATATCAGCATCATTGAAAAGTATGTTGTTGGAGATGATTCACTTCATTTTCTCCCGAGCTGGTTGTGTGAGTGTGTGTGTGTGTGTGTTTAACAATAGGAATATTTCTGAGAATGGTAATATATAAAATAATATCGTAATGTCAGTTTGCCTATTGGGTCCATTTGGTGACAGGGAGGAAGTTATAGGCCTTACAAAATGCATTCCAGGCAGTATAGTAGGTAAGGCCTGAAATCAGTCCCCACAAACCTTCCGTATGGTGAGAACTAAAGATCAGAGGGGAACAGCAAACCTCCACAGCTTGCACTGTTGGTAGGTTCTAGTTTGAGCACATAGTTTCACATAAATATGTTCAGCAGTCCTGAACAAGAGGGTATGGTCATACAAATTGCTTAAAAGGAAAAGAGAGGCTGAGATTCGGGGTACTTCGAAAAAAACATCCTTTGTAAATACACTGTACTCAAGCCACCAGTCACAGTGTTTTCGGGGTACCCTGAAAGTTGTGAACAGAAAGCACTATGCCTATACTCATTTGAAAATTAATCCCATCATGCTCCACGCTACTCTAGCAGACTGTGGGAGAGCTGATGTGTGTGGGGCCGTCCCGTGGGGCGATCTGTCGGCGTGGCTTACTCACTGAGTGAGGTGGATTTCATCTGCCACCAATGGGCAGACCAATTCTCTGTCCATAGGGGAAGCAGGGAAATGTCTTCTTGACCTGAGAGATCTCCAGCCATTATTGCTATGACTCCCTATCACCTCGGCTCCTCTGTCTTCTTATTTTTGGCTTTTCCTCTCTTTATTAATTAATTAATTAATTAATTAATTAATTACATTTTTTTTTTAAGATTTATTTTAATTTTTTTTTACAGAGAGATAGAGAGAGAGAGACAGAGACAGAGAGAAGGGGGAGGGTCCAGTGCAGTCTCCATAGTTTTATGTCATAGGTTGGCATGGGGTGGGGCAGGGCAGAAACCAGGCCAGGGGCCTTCCACATGGGAAGCTCACCCCTGTGAGAACCAAACTGTGGGCCTCCTGCATGGGAACCGCGCCCCAGCTCAGTACATGGGTCCGCAGGGGCCGGGATATGACCCTTGAACCCCAGGACTGCACTACCAGCACTCAACTGGCTGAGCCGTCCCTGCTTCCCCTGGCCCTTCCTCTTGACTTTGAGTTATAATGTTGAGTAGAAAGTAAACAACTTGCCAAAAGGTTCATTTACTTCCTTTGCTGTGGATATTTCCTTCTGCCCACATTTCCTGGCTAGAAAGAATAAGCCCAAGTTTCTTTTAATCTCCATTGCTGTTCTTGGATATTGGAAAATATTCCACTCACAGCCATACTGTAATCAAAGCCCCCAAGCCACTGAAGAGAGATCTAACTAGATATTTTGGTGGCAATTTAACTCTAAGTTGTTGCAATCAATACTCTGTCCAGGCGAATGTGATGCCGTTACAGGCTTTTCCCCCTTTGTAGGCTGGCAGACTTAGCTTTTCTAAGCGGTAGCGAGGCATGTGATGTTGAAGCCAATGAGATTAGAACCTCTGAATCAAATTCTGCAGATATTAATGCAATCATAGCCTTTTGCTCCAGGGCTCGTACAAAACTGACTTGACTTCCCCAAGCCAATTTGACTCTGGAAAACTCAAATTAAAAAATACTGTGAAATGTAGGGCTCATGGCTGTACAAAAACAATGCGTTGTTTTTGTTCAGTTTCTTTTCTGTTTTCCATTTAGAAGAAACTCACACTCTTTGATTGAAGACAATTCTAAAGTAATGTGGGCATCTATTTGCTATGCACTGAATCTCTGTATCCCCCTCCCTGCCCAAAACTCATAGGTTGAAGCCCTCTAACCCTCAGTGTGACTGTATTTGGATAGTGAGCCTCAGAGGACGTAATTTAGGTTAAGTAAGGACATCAGAATAGAACTCCAATCTGATAGGATTAATGTCCTTGTAAGAAGAGACACCAGTGAGCTCTCTGTTACTTTCTCCTCTTGTGCACAGAGGACACAATGAGAAGGTGACCATCAACAAGCCAGGAAGAGAGACCTTATGCTCATCATGCCCTGACCCTGAAGTTTCAGCCTCCAAACTGTGAGAACATAAATATGTGTTTTTGAAGCCACTCAGTTTGTGGTATTTTGTTATAGTAGTTGGAGGTAATATATGATTGATCTGGGGAATTATGAATATTTGAGTCAATTTGGTAGCAGTGTTAGATGAATTATTCTAAAATCCTTGCCAATGTGATTAGCATTAATATTGCATTAATATTGAAGAGAAAACTTTTGATCATCTAGAAATGATTCAGCATATGATCCTTTTAAGTCTCAAATGAGAACTAGCAGCTTTTGGATGTGTCATTTCCTTCCTAATAGTAGATCAAATGCTAACTCCTACCCCCACCCCTCCTCCCCCAGAATCACATTCACACACCTTTTTGGAATAGGCAGCATCTAATTCTGTGTAAATGTAGTAAATTTTCAACATAATTGAGACCAGACTAACAATGTATTCTATTGATTTGAGTATTGGGCCTATCTGAGAATGTTATACTGAGCTAATAAATTCTTTTTTTTTTTTTCTTTCTTTCTTTCTTTCTTTCTTCCTTTCTTTCTTTCTTTCTTTCTTTTTTTTCCCTGGTGGAAGAAAGCAAAAAATGAGAGGAGAAAATCTGGGCTTAGGTAAACAGTGGAAGATGGTACAGTGGTTTTGAAAACAAAGCAGTCATAAAGCTTTTGCTCTGAGAGACCCAGATTTCTTTCCTTCTTTCCTATTTTTTAAAAACAATTAGTAAATTTGTTATAAAGCGATGTTGGCTCTCCTCCAGCAATTATAACAAACATGCTTTGCTTACTGTTGTATCCCTGTAGGTGACATGGAGTCTTACACAGAGTGGGCACTTCATAAATAGGTACAAATGAATGATTTTTAATGAATAATCTGGCTGCACTCACAAACACATTTCTTAATAAGAAAAAAGAAAAAAAAATAATTCTGTTTTTATATTTATCTATGACAAACTCCCGAGTAGAAGCAATTGAGATAATAATATTGAGCATATTAGCCATAATTGATTTCAAGGTATTTTCCCCCTTCAAAACAACAGCAATTTCTCCCAGTTGTTAAATAGTGTGATATAGATTTGAATCACTGTCTGTTTGACTCAATTAGTCTTTCTCTTCATCCTTTTCCTCCTCTGACAGCCACCCTCAGGGCTTCTGTGTCTCTCCTCAGGGGACCTCATAATGGCCTATGTAGAGTTTCCACCTTGTTATAGTATCTGTCTCTTAGATCCCTAATGACCAGACACAACTTGGGATGTCCATATCACAGTGACCTGGCATAGCACATATGAATAACATGCTGTATATAAAAATAAATACACTGTAATTTACTGGATGAATTGATGGTGTTCATGAGATCCACCTTTGTATTCCATAGCCACACATGCTCACACTAACCTTACCAACAATAGCTCACCTATCTTTTCCTAGATTGTGATTAAGTCTTTGCCCCACTAAGAGCAGGCACTGTGGGCTAGCAAGTAGAGTCACAGGGAATACCTTCATGTGTTTTTCTCAGGAAACAGGCAGCCTATCTGTGCAGGACTTATGGAAAAGACTGTGCAGAAGTCACACATCAACATCCCTATTTCAAAGTCCTCAGCACACCCATTCTATGTGATGGATGTCTGCTTACTCCCAGAGCAAAACAATGTTAATAAACAAGTACCAACTCAAGTGAACACAGGAGTTCAAGTAGAAAAGGTGATATAAAATAAAAGACTGGATGGGCTCAAAGTAATAAACTTAGTTCATGGTCCATGAACAAGTACATCTTTTAAATCACTTTAAATGGACTTTTTAGGATTCTAGAAACATGGACAAAACCTATTCTCTTTTGAAGGAGTCTTAGGGAGATCGCTTAAAAACAAAGGTCCCACTAAGCTTCAAACAATGACATATGATACTTTTTTGTGTGCAAAATAACCCTGATTTAAAACTTTTTGATGGAAAGATTGGGATTTTAAAGTCAGACTAATAAATACTAGTTTAATGTATATCTATTTATGTCTAGGGTGTACAGATGATTAAATCATCAAATAATTTATAGTGTGCTTTATTAAATAAGGCATGATCATCATGATAATGCAAAGAAATCATAAAGTCAGACTAATAAATACTAGTTTAATGTGTATCTATTTATGTCTAGGGTGTAGAGATGATTAAATCATTAAATAATTTGTAGTGTGCTTTATTAAATAAGGCATGATCATGATAATGCAAAAAAATCAATCAATATATAATTAAACAACATTATGCCATAATAATTCTATTATTTATGGAATAATCTGCCTATCAAGCTGGTAAGGCAGCAACTGACTTATGGGATGTAGCAGCAATCATACAACTCTGATAGCTTCTGGTTGACATCACCAATGAGCCACTGGGCTCTATCCTGCTGGGCCCAGATGAAGCTCTCAAATCTTCCTCAATTCTATGTTCTTGGCAGCCAATTAGCTAGAGCTGGCTGGCAAAATGAAATCTATTTGTCATTCTGTCTTCTATTATTCTTCACATGATATTGTTTGGGTCCCCTAATCCTCCTATCTACCAGCCTTTTGGATTTGTGGCAGATGGTCTCAATTGTTTCAATTCCTATTTATTTCAACCTCCTTCTCAAGAATCATCCTTTGTTCTAGAGACTACAAAGTTGAACCCTGACTTATCCAGACTCCCTTGCAGCTAGTGTTCCATATTTGTGGTCCACTTGAATTTGGAATGGAGGAAAGAGGGGCAAGGCCTTGGCAGAAGCAGCATAATTCTGTGATTGCAGTGGTCAGCTTTTGGATCATGGCAAAGGTGGGGTCAGTGTGGGAGTGGGGAGTGGTTTCTAGGCCCCCTTCCTAGAGCTTGTTCCTCCAACCTTTTCAACTAGTTTGTTAGCTAATGCCTAGTAATAAAATCCTTTCTTCTTAAACTCAATAGTATGCCCCATTTCCTATCATTGAACTCCAGTCTATATAGCCTTTGTTCCTTAAACAACTCTTAATATGAAGTCTGCCCAGAACCAAGTAGAATAGGTTTCTACTATCTGCTCATATAAATACTAGATTTCTGATATCATAATAAGTATTAGAAGCAGTCAGACACCAGCTCTGCAGCTAAGAGTCTGACTTTGTACAATTCTCTCAATCCTCTTGAGCCTTGGATCCCTCCTCTGTAAAATGAGAAGATCGTCCTAATTAATGTCAGGGCCTGTTCCATCCCTAACATTCTTTACACTTGATAAAATGATTTCCCAATATGTCCCTTTAAATACCTAATTACTCAAGGTATTAAGAACATCTGATTGTCATCTATTATAATTTATAACTTTCTTGTATAACCTGAAGTCTTTTTTTTTTTAATATAATCTATCACTTCAGAGAGAGATGACTTGAAGTTATTTCTGAGATAAGCAGCTTATAGTTTAAAAATATTTTAGGGCTCCTATTTTTATAAAACAGATATAGAAACCGAGGTCCATTAAGGAGTAATTACTTACCTAAGTACATACATCTATGGATGTCACTCATTTATTATTCTAAATCCAGTAACATCCTGTATTCATTATTCCAGTTCTATTTGGGAATAAAATGGATGCATATAGTTTGAATTTGGGTGCTTATTCCTGGAATGGAATGAAAGTGGTAAATAGGGGGTTTATATTTTTATTTCTCAGCAATGCTCATTTATAATATGGCCAGCCCTTGTGTTATATAACTTTGTGTATTCCTGATACTTGTCCAACTTCTAACATGTAATACTCCATCAATATCTATGAATTATTTTCTAAATTTGATTATAATCATTTTTGTAAAGTTTGGTTTTTTTTCTATTCTCAATTAATCCTAGTATGCCTTAAATTATAGAGCTATTCAAAAATTATTTGCTATTATTTAAGTAAGTTGTACTTAGAAAATAAACTTTTGCCTTATAAAGAACAAGATAGATACAAATTCAGAGTACTTGTAATTTCTCTGACTTTATTATTATTATCATGTTGTTATTATTTTGTTAATTTTCTTACTTCATTGGAGTAGTGTTCAGAAATGTATATCCACTGTTGAAGAATAAAGCAGTAGATTTAAAAAATGAGAGATGAGTAAAAAAGAAAATAAAACAAGGTTAAAGAAATATTCATACATCATAATATTTTTAACAATTGATCAATATATTTGACATTGAGCTTCCTAGCAGCCAAAACAAAAACTAAAACTTAACCCTTTGCCAAATAAAAATTAAATTAAATTAAATTAAAATTAAAAAAGAAAGAAAACTCAGTGAGTATTACACGTAAGTTTATAAGCTATTTTATTTGACAGAATAGTTTTTGTTATAACTGAGTAGAATAATTTTGTGAGAAAAGCACCTAACGGAAGTCAGAATAACACATAAAAATGTTATTAGCATTTGCATAGCATCTACAATCTAGCATTTTAAAATACATTGAAGTTCACCTAAGCCTTATGAGTCTGATATATATATATGATCATTAGTAGTGTTCCAATTTATAAAAGAAAGGAATAGACTGAAATAGATAGATATTAATAGATATAGGTAGGTAGACAGATGATAGATAGATAGACAGACAGATAAGGTTTGTCTGCATTGAGAGTCATTGTTCTGCTGCTGGGCCAGTAGCCTTCTCACAACCCGACCATGTCACCTGAAGCAGGTTGTTTACACCCTTGCACTTCAGTATCCATGAGCATCAGACATGGGATAATGATCCATGCCTTTCCTGACATAAAATGCTATAGAGGCAAATAATGAGATGCATTGGGCTGCTCTCTGAGGTACCAATATAGCTATTGTAAATATACTAGTTGCACTGTATTTTAATAATTAAAATTTAATCACCAAGCTAAGAAAATTATATATATATATATATATATAATGGTTTAATTTGCATATGTTATAGGTAACATTGCTAGATATTCCCAAATAATCTGGTATTCTATGATTTTTGGCCTCAAAAATCAGAGGTACAGCCTGCACAAGGTGAAAAAAGGGAGGCAGGAGTATGACCAGTGACCCCCTTAAAGAGGACATGTGTAGAAGGTGTGTCAGCTCCATCTTCTGAGAAAATTAGGACTTAAATCCTTGAGCCAGGCAAAGATCACATTTATATACTTTGTTAACCTTAAGCACAAATTGCTATTACCTGGACCTCTGGTTTCCTTAGTAACCTGTAGCCAGTAAGCATTTATGTGGTAAACATCCTAATTTAGTATTGTATAATAGAAGAATCCATGTGAAATTCACTGGACTAAGGAGATTCACTTTTATGGTTCAGAGCATGTGGTAGGTGGGGTTCCTAATGGCCAATGAACTTACTCTTCAGGAGAACACAGATCCAATGTGATATCTATAAAACTGATCACTGTGCTCCTTCCTTCAGTTGGAAAATAGGTGTCTAATGGAGAATGCACATGAAAGGAAGACTTCTACTAAAATCAAAGGGCAATAGAAGCCCACTGTAGTTTTTAACAAAGTCACTCTGTTGAGTAAGCCAGGAAAGTTCCAGATTCCTCTGGAGGCAAGAATAAGTATAGACTACTTTGCTCTTAATGTATAATAAAAACTGATGAAGAGTCCCACACGAAGTGTTGATTCCCTGCAGGAATATTTCAGAAGATACACAGAGGATGACCTTCAATTGAATTGGGAGACAATGAAAGAGTAGGTGGCCTAAATGCCACTGATTTTGAGAGGTAAGCCGCAGCATGGTTCTTAGTGGTTTACCACAGGATGACTTCAAGAGAGCTCGACGTTTTGGGGGACAGGTCGGCCTCTAAATTAATCTAAGCTAAATTAGCAAGAGTCTGTTGCTGACAGGACACATCGGAGCATTCCACCCTGCTCTGTCACGGACATCAAACAGTGCCAGAAGAGAGGTGCTGATTTTCCCCAGCAGGAAGGCCAGCAGGCACCCTCTTACTACAGGCGGAAAGCGATGGACACGTGCAGCCTATGAAGAATGGACATTGCTGGGCACGGTGCTGGGACTTAATCCTTCACAGCTGTGGGATGCCCAGCAAATTGAAATCCAACCATCACGGAACATGTTGAAATCAGTAGGTGTACAGAAATCTCTAAATGATTACTTTGGCCAGGTGGAAAAATGCTTCCATTTACTTCCTAAAGGAAGTTCAGTTGATAAAACTGAAGAAGGAAGAAAATCTTAAAATAAGGTATTTTTTATGTGCACAGAAGCTGCTATGCAAGAATTACATATGAGAGGATAGTCACAAGGCCAAATGTATGACATGGTCTACCTCTTAGCTCCTGACAATAAGTGGACAAAGTAGGTGTACTTTTAAATAATTATCTTTAGCAGTGTGTGTTCACTGGCATCTATTATTACAATGGCTATCCCATTATGAAATACATTTACATCGTATTTATCTTGTTATGGTTTGAGACAATGCCCATATGTTTATCTATAAATGAACACAGATTAAAGTTTAGTTGTAGAATGCTTAAACTATACCTGCAAGCAAGAGCATGACTGGGAATTATTGAATTATAGTATAAGCTAATTCATAAAGACTCTGATTATTCAAATTTTTTCTCTTTCTATCCTGTCTTTGTCTCCTCCCCCTACCTGAAAAACTCCTAATCGTCCCTCAAAGCCCACTGTGCCATCTGCCTTTGAAGGTTTTGCCAGCTCCAGGAAACAGTTTGGTGCTTAGCTTTTTGTTTTCATCACACCACTTTCATCACATTTTATGACCTTTCTGTTTATGTGAGGGCTGTCCAAAAAAATACAGCCATAAATGCCTCTATCTTTCATATTACATGGCTGGATACTTCCCAGAGAGACCCTCACATATTTCTCTTTCCACCTTGAACCCTTTAGAAAGGAAACCATATCATTAACAGAGTTGCAACCAGACTACCTGTGCTCAAACCTGGGTTCCACAGCCATGTGACTTTGGGTACAATCCTCATCATCATCTGTAAAATGAGGAAGATGAGAATATCTACTTGTGGAGTTATCACAAGGATTAGATGAGATGATAACATATGAAGTGCTTTGAATAGCAATGGCTCAGGAAAGGGTTTGCCTTCATTTTTTTTTTTAATATCATCATTGTCTTACTTAATGTCACTCATAGAGGAGATGCAATGTGATTGTGTGATTGTATATAAAAAGAAGAATACCATAACAGACTTGAACTTCTAAAATGTTTATCAGTTCTCCAAACAATTGCAACTAATTAAAGAGCACATACAATGTAAGTATGTGTTCAGCAACTGAGCTTGAATTTCCCAATCCTAAATAAGTGTTTCTTCAGTAAGTTTCCACTTATCTCCTAAAATGTTTTACATAAAATCACGAGCATTTGTAAACAAGGAAGGCCAGGACAGCTCAGCATTTGGGTGCTTGCCTCACAACCACAAAGTCTGGGGTTTGATTCCTGGCCTGGGCCCGTGCAACCCCACATGCTGAACTGCAGTGCAACTGGTAATTGCTGGGATGGCTCCGTGGCAAAGGTTCTTGCCGCCTCCCATGCGGGAGGCCCCTGTTCTGTTCCAACCCCGAGTGGCCCCACATCCATTTGTGTGAAATGAAACTATGTCACAACTAGGAAGCAAGAAAGACCCTGTTCCTTCTCGTTCACTGAAAACTGTTAGTGGACCCCCCTTTTCTCCTTGTTATGGACACATGGCACTCAGTCCTGCTCTGCCTCCCATGTGCACCCATGTCATAGGACACACCCCAGAAAATATGTCAGCAAATGTACAAGGAGAGGGGACCCAGGCATATGTGTAGGGAATGGGGATCCCAGCTAAGCAGTCCCCGCAAGCTGAGAAGGACCCCAGGTTGAAATTCTGACTGAAATGTGGTCCTTCATTCAATGAACACGGTGACCTTAACAAAGCTCTGGTGGCATTTTATGGGCTAGGAACACAGCTGTGAACCACCCCAAAGCAAAAACAACTAAGTAGAACTTAAACAAAATAAAGTGTCTAAGAAGGTAATGATGTACCGTGGGGATGAATGACACAGAAAAGAGGGTCGCATGGCCCTGGATGAAAGAGCAGGAGCTGGGCAGCGTTACGTGAGAGAATGAGGGACGGCTCCATGGCGACTTCTGAGATGTTTTTTGATCATGTGTGCAATGGATTGAATGTTCATGTCTGCCCCAAATTCATACATTGAAATTCTAATCCTAATATGCTGATATTAGGAGGTGGGGCCTTTGGGAAGTAATTAGGGTGGAGCCCTTGTGAAAGGCCTTCGCAAAAAGAGGCCAGAGAGCTTGCTGGCTCTTAGGCTACCGTGCAAGGATATAGTCCTAAATTCGCAACCTGGAAGAGGGCTGTCGCCGGAACTGGACCCTGCTGGCACCCTGATCTTGGACTTCCAGCCTCTATAACTGATAAATAAATGTCAGTTATTTAAGCCTTCTAGTCTACAGTAATTTGTCGTAGCTGCTCAAACAGACTCAGACAATGTATGTGAAACATATATACCAAAGAGTTTCATATTTTTGAAATTGATTCTATTCTTCTTTTATTCTTCTTTCATGGAAAAGAAACACTCTTAAACATTTGCCTATTTAATACATTTTGAATATCAAGGAATATTTTTTTCATTGCTTTTCCACTCTAGAAATCGACATAAAACCCTCAGATATAAGAGAGCCCAAGAAAAACAGAAAATAGAATATAAGAATTTAGAAAATTTTAAGTTTATACTTATTAGCTTTTTAATGATAATTTCCAAATTAACTCATAAAATGTGAAGTAACATTATTTTTATGTTTGGGACTATTTAATAAACATAGGGAATATGTTTTTAAAACATCTCTGGTAGCTCAAGTAAAGAAAACATCCTAAACTAAAAAGCTATTCAGTTTCATCACTGTCCCCATAATCTAGCACAGATCATATGACATCCTATGTGTGCAGAGGCCCAATTTCTGAGAGTCTAGCTTAGGATTTTGAGAAATGAGTACACTGATCTCTGATGAAAAATGAAAGAGTTTCAAAACTCATCAGAGGCAACCATTCAAACTATTACTGGAAATGAACCAACCGTGTACATTTGGAACATACATAGAGGTTTTTTGTTGTTGTTGTTGTTGTTTTAACAAAAACTGATTTCAATAACTTTGATTTTTATTACTGTTCCATAAACTTAAATTGCCTTGTAATCACCTGGGTGCTTGTTAAAAATGCAAAGTGCTGGCTCCAGTCCCAAGGTGTGAATTTGAAAATGGAACTGGGAAATATGCATGAGAATCAAGTACCCTGGAGATTCAGGTCCCAGGAATCCCCAAACAAAAAACTGTGGTCCCTGTTAAACAATGCAAACCAACCAACAAACAAAACACAATCCCACTTCTACATAAGAAAACAGTAACGCACTGTGAATAGTTTCACCCACTTTGATTAGAAGTGCCTTTATAATGAACAATCCAGGTGTGCTTTCACTCATAAAACTGACTCTTTCTATTGGGAGATTATCAACGAGTCAGTGTTAGGAAAGGCAGCTCTTTCCCATCCTTTGGTTTCCATGACAACACATCTTCTCTAAACCATCCTGGCACATTTGACCCTCATTTCCTCCCTCCTTGTGGAGGAGTGACCTATCTGATAGGTAAATTTAGGAAGGATAATGTCCCTGCCCTGTTCAATTTCTCCATTTTGTCCTTTTGGGAGCAAACTGCCCTCTGCTCTTCCAATCTTAGTCTCCTCTGAGCAGCCCCACCCTTCCCAGCCTGGAGCCCAATCCTGGGCAGCATTGCTTGTGACTGACAGGCCAAGTCTGCTTCATTCTAAACCTATCAGCAGGTCCATGTGGCTCTGACACTGAGCTACAGCCTCCAACCTGGTTTCTAGCATTGACAGACCACCATGTTGTCCTCTATCTCTCACTTCTTTGTCTTAGTTCTTCTTTACTCAAAACAAGATGGGAGTAAAAGGCGATGTTATTTATTTGGCTTCCTTCAAAACCCTTATAATATAAGGGCTATTGTCAAACATACATATCAGAATAGCATTGTTGGTCATCAATGCAAACATCATAACCAATAAGCCACGTTTGTCCCATTTTCTTTAAAAACAATCCTAAAAAGTTTTATTTCTTTTATCATTTATTCATTCAGCAGCAAACAGGAAAAAACTAAAGGTAAAAATTCATACTATCCAACTCACATGGTAAAATGCTGAAAAACATAATGAATAATTAACAGACGGTAGTGACATGACTTACAACTAACTTGCAATCTCAGCTTTCTGACATTTATTCAGATCTCTGAAGTATCATTCAATCACTTATTATCCATCTGATTTATATTCAACATAAAGTATAAACATTTAGACTATTTTGACAGAACATTATTAGGAAATCACTTAAGTTCTCTAACTTTTATTTTATGAGCCCATAAAATGGGGATAAAAATTTATCTCTCTGTAAGATTGGGGCAAAAATGAAATGGGAGTACACATCATAGTGATTTATACATAATAAAATAATATGCCACCATGAATTATTACCATATTTCTTTTTTTTAACTAGTATTTCCATTATTCAAAAATTTGATTTTTTTTAATGCCTGGAATGATGTGGTTCTGTTATATATATTTTCTTAGATCACACAATGATGGTTTATTAATGAAATGTCCTACATGCCCTAAGAAAGGTGCTATATGTCCTATGGATAATAAACATTAGTGCATGATTCCTGAACTCAAGAAGCTTTTACTGAAGAGGAGAGATGCAACAAAATACACAAAAAAACAAAAAGTAAAAAGAGAATAGGAGGCTCTTTTGTAACTACCAGTTTGTACAGGGATGTAAAATATATTAAGGGGAATATAGTCAATAATGTAAAAACTATGTATGGTATCAGATAGGCACTAGACTTATTGGGGGGATAATTTCATAAATTATTTAAATGTCTAACCACTACACTGTAAACCTTAAATTAATATAAAACAATATTAGATGTCAACTATAAGTAAAGAATTGTCACAAGGATATGAAGTACAGCATAGAGAATATAACCAATGAATGATAGTTACTATGTATGGGTAATAGACTTACTGGGGTTATCACTTTATGATGTATTTAAATGTCTAATCACTGTGCTCTTTTGTACACATGAAACTAATAAAAAAAATAGGATTAAAAATGAGAGAATAGGAGAGTAGATTTTGTGCCGTAAAACAGAAAGTTGAAGACATAAAAGGGAATAGTCTTGATTTTTGAAGATAAACTAAACTGAGATGGATGGAGGAGAGCAGGCAAGCAATTTGAGGGGAGACAAAGACGTGGGCAAAATGGGACAGGAATGAGGAGTGAACACGGTGTGCATGCTGGAGTGTTCAGGCAAGTTCGTTTCCTGCCAGTAAATCAAGGTACACCAGGGTGTATTCTAAACTTTCAATTATGGCTTTAGGTAAGACTATCACAAAAGTATAGTTCAAAAAATCTCTAAAAACATCTCTGGGTTTTTATAACCAACTTTCCAATTTGTTATACTCTTTGTATAAAAAGAGTTGAATATGAATTATAATACAAGCACACTATTCCAGCATTGTCATTTACTGAGCTTTATTTATGTTACAGAGCCTAAAATTTATATTTACATATAAATGTACATATACATTATGGTATATATTTTATAGTATATATTTATACTATATATATTACATATATAAATTTAGATTTATAAATACATATATATGTTCTTCAGCCTTTAATTCTTACAACTCAGTGAAAGTCCGTTGCAATTTTACATAGGACAAGCTTGAGCTTTAGAAAACTGAAACAATGTGTCCAAAATCACATATCTTATAAATTGGGGTACAAAAATTCAAACCCATTTCAGCTTGCACTCTTGACCATTAGGCATAGTCTACTTCTGACCACACTAACTGCTGACAGGGCTAAAAATTAGATTTTGCCATGAAGTTAAAAAAGTATGCCCTATCCAGGGTTAAAAAATGTGGTGCAAATATTTTATCATCCAATATTATCGTTCTTTATAATCTATAGAATCACTAGGAAAAACAAAACAAAACCAGAAACTCTTGCAAAGGTCAAGGAAAGTGTGCTTCAGAAGTTTAAGTTGAGCAAGATCAATATGGTTTGATAGTAATTGAGCTCTCTGTTCTTCATCCCTTTTAAAAAATTATTACTATTATTATTTCCTCCAGCTATTCCAGGTTAAGTTTCTGTCACAAAAATTAGCTATTCTGATGCTCACTACATTTCTTTTTCTGCGAGCAGTAATGTTGTGAATATTGACTGTACTAAAATTGTTTAGTTGGTACCATGGGAATAAACATTTTTGCCTTATTTAACAATTTAATTTTCTGAGCCTTTGAAAGAAAAACAGAGCTAATATGGAGAAATTGGTGATGAGACAGAATAGGGCCAATTCCAGTGTCAAGGGTCCTAATTCTCACTTACAGGGTAAGACTTATTTATCATTATGTTAAAAAATGTTTGAGAAAGATTATTTTAATTCCGAGGCCCATTACATAAATATTCTGTAGTAGTGTATAACTTATGGAGGAGAGGTAAATCTCACTTGTTTACATTGTTTCAAGACATTTCTTAAATAATTCTATTTAACCAAAGAGAAGACAGAGAGAGAGAGAAACAAACAAACAAGAATACATTAAGTTTAACTTTAACCCTCTACTTAGGATTTGCTTCTCTCTTTCCCACCATAGTTAAGAGTAAATCTAGTCAGCATTCGTCTGTATTTAGAAGGCACATAAAGAAGCAAAGCAATGAAAGGATAGTTAGTCTATTCCTTTCCTATACCCTGCTTATGTCTGGGATTGGCCTCAGACCAATACTCTTGGTACCTCAGAATCTATAATGTGCTTGATATAGCTATAGCTATATAGTTTCTATAGCTTATGTTGCAAAACATAAGTCGAGTTCAAGGGCAAAGAACATGGGACTTGTACCATGGAAGTAGCACCAGTGATTCCACTTATAATGAAAGGAGTGAAATTTCTCTAAGAGGAGGTGACTCATGATGTAGATGTCATGGCATATCTTAAGTCATCCCTATCCACTGGAAAAATTTCTCTTCCTTCCCAGTCTGAGAAAATGTATTTAAAGGAGCTGACAGACTTCTCTTACATAATTATTCCAGGATTTAAGTTGTTCCCTAAAGAACAGACATATTCAGATTCCTATGGAATGTGAGAGGGTGAGATTTGTCTTCATAGAAAAAAATTCTCCACTCACTTTAGCCAGCCATTGGCAAAATGAGTTCCTATTATGGTAAAATGTGTGTGTGTTTGAAATATATTAGCTAGGCAGGTCAACTTGCAACTTTACAAAGATCTTGCAACTACAGAACTTCTTTGCTAATCTTGCATTTCCCCATGAATATACATATAAAATGCTAAGGTATATGCTAGTTTTGTTGTTGATGCATGGTAGAATAGTTATACAACAATACTGAGGCAGCTTGCTATTTTGAGCACTATATTTTTAGTCTGAAATCTTGTTAGGAAACCAGAGTCATTGTGCAAAATTTTAATGAAGTACATTTTCAAAAAACTTTTAGCAATATAATCACTATTTTCACGAAGGAATGCATTTGGCTAGTTCCCTCTGTGTCTATGTAAATATTTTCAATAAAGGAAGGAGTTAATCCTGTTTTAACTCAGGTGCTGCTTAGAAGCTTCTGCTAATTTCTCCTTCAATGCACCAGTAATATTTAGAAATTGCTGAATACAGTGAAGACAGATGTGGGATTTGGGTTATTTATTTAGGTGCCTCAGTCTTCTAATTATTTTATCATTACCCATTTCCCCCCTGTAATTTGTTTAAATTTAGAATCACAACACCAATTTCTCTCACTGCTGCTGGTCTCTTCTTCATTCATTAGAGAGTTTCTGTAAACAGGGCATGAATAACTACAGGTTTACTGATATCAGAAAGTCACTCATGTACTTAATTCTACTCAAATGAATGTCTAAAAAAGTACTTGACCCCAAGTACGTTACGTTGATTTTCTTTACCTATTAAAGAAATTTTGAAAAATAAATGAACAATTACACAGAAGGTTGGAATGGGAAAAAAAACCCAAAAAACTCTAGTTTTTGAAGTCTATTATTGATTCTAATTCTACTGTTTGATTGCTAAGACAAGTTACTTAGCCCCTTTGAACAAATTTCCCCATCTTTAAAAATGGGTACAGAAAATACTTATGGACAACTATCTGAGGTGTGGTAGGACCCAATGTAGTATAAGTTACTACATAAAATATTCAGAATCAGCATAAAGAAAATTGGTTATGGCATCTCTGTTCACATTGCTTGGGATCCTTTCCACTAGTAGTTATGTAAGAAGTGGGAGACTGAAGTCTTCATTAGAAACTTTAAGTCTTAATATGGTGTGTGCCTTGTCTCCAAATTATTCTAAGTCTTAAAATCACTCTGCTGATTTAAAGATCCATGAAGTTGGCATTATGATGAGCTCAATCTTCCGGGTAAAGAGACGGATGTTCAGAGAAGTCTGGTGATTTATATAGGACGTAAAGCCAGTATGTGTCAGGTTGGGAGTTGACTCATGTCTGGGTGTTTAAGGTTCTGTATGTCCTAACTTTAGTGTTGCTTGGCTTTTAGAGCGAAGATCTGCCATTGGTTCACAAAGAGACTCTGTGTAATTCTTTCCTTATCATGACCTGTGATATGAGAGAGTTTGACTAGATGGGTTTTCATACATTCATACTCAAAATACCTATAATTCTTGGTTCCAGACTTTATCACATAAACAAATGCACCATACTGTTACTTGAGATGAACATGGGCATGCCTTTCAAAAGAGACATTATTCTCCCTGTCTATTATTTAAACTCATCCAAGTACCGGTAAAGTGCATCTATTAGTAAGGCTCAGGAAATATTTATTTGAATGCGTATAACAATGGTTTTATACATGACAACTTTCCTCCTAAATTCAAACAGACTCAGGGATTAATTCATCTAGTGCAAGACTATTTCATTTATTCTCTCTCAATAAATAATCTGATGCTACTAAGCATCAATCTTGATAATTGAGATGAGTATGGGTAATCAATAAAAGGTTGAGATCATTTCATAAAGGGAGCGCATCCTGGTTGACCAGAGAACAGATAGGAAGAACATATTTAGGCTATGTACAATGTGAATTTCATGTATGCACAAGATTAAGATTCCTAATCTTGGTTTAAAAGACATCAGCAGTCAAGCCTTAAGACATGGTCTTAGGGTTTAGGTCTTAACAATGAAACATAGTCTTTAGTAATCACCTTAAAAATATCTCCTGGGGAAGCCGGGATGGCTCAGTGGGTTAAGCGCTCACTTTGCAGCCCTAGGGACCAAGGATCGAATCCCGGCCCCGGCCCGTGTGGACCCATATGCTGAACTGGGGAGTGCCCCCAGTTCGGATCTCACTGGGATGAAACCCCGGCCCAGTTCCTGCCCTGTGCAGCCCCGTGCCCACCTGTGGAATGAAATTATATGGAAAAACCAATGATGTGCAACTATGGAGACTGTTCTGGGCCCTCCGCCTTCTATCTGTCTCTGTATCTCTCTCTCTCTCTCTCTCTCTCTCTCTCTCTCTCTCTGTCATAAACAATAAAAATAAATCTTTAAAAATATCCCCTAATAACACATAGTGATAGTGCAATAAGAGCAAACCACTGGGCACTCCTGTGTTACAGGGGGACAGGTACATTTGTGTGACACTTTGGAAAGCAAGTTGGCCTTACACATATGTTAAGAGATGTGAAAAAATTCATTTTATTGTTCCACTAATTCTTCTCAGACCCTATCTTAAGAATATAATTCTAAATTTATAAGCAACTTCACATAGGTATTTTATTACAGAATTTTTCAAGTACTCGTACTGGAAAAAATGCACATATCTTCTATGTTCTAGAATCAGGATAAGTAGATTACAGCACACAATTTATAGAATATAATATAGGCATTAACATATTTATGAAGGATCTCTAATCTCATATAAAAATACTAGTTCTCTAATGTTGAATTTAAACTTAAATAAAATTTTATAATACCCACAGTATGATTAAGTTTAAAGGAACAAATCTATATGTAGAACAAATTGTAAATATTTATTTAAATAAAAATATTACCAGTGGTTATTCTTTGAATTGTGGAACTAGGGGAATTTTTGTCATATTTCTTTCATTTCATATATATATTTAGAAACTTTCCATAATGGTTGCTTTACTTTTGTCATGAAGAAAACATACCCCTTCTCAACACTTTGTTTTGATTTCCAGCGCTATGTTTTCACACTTGAATGCAGTTTAATGACTTATGAACATATGTATATAGAAAGGCTTACAAATTTTGTTTGACCATATCTCAACCCAATGGCCCTCAATGTGGGAGGAGGAACTTTTCCCTGCCCTCCCTCCCTTTGTCGTACCTGGTAGTGCCGGAGACACTTTTGGTTGTCACAATTTAGGGAAAGGTGCTACTAGAATTTAGTAGGCAGAGTCCCAGGGTAATGCCAAACACCCTAGAATTCAGAGGAAAACACCCACAAAAATGTATTACCCAACCAAAAATGTCAATAATACTGAGGTTGATAAACTGCCTAAAAATGTTTAAACTTGTATTAATTCAAAGCTGCCTAGAGAAGTTTATTACCAGGCCCCTCTGAATAAACTTGCCTATCCATTATCTATCCATCCATGCATGCACTCCCACAAAGCACCGAGGACACAGAGACGAGGGCTCTGCCTATGTGGGGCTTGAAGTGTAGTGGAAGAGGAAGGCATGAAAACCAGGAAGTTAATGTAGTTTGAAGTGCGAAGATTGAGTGCTTTGGAATAACAGAAATGGGCACTTAATCCAAGCCGATGATTCAAGGAAGGCTTTCTGGAACAGAAGGCTCCTGAGCCAAGCTTAAAAGATAAGAAAGAGTTAATCAGGTAAAGACTGATGGGGTTGGTCTTTTAGAAAAATGAATGTTCATAGTACAGGCAAAGGCATGAAGCATGAAAGAGCTTGGGAAAGAATGAGTATAATGGCTTTGGAGCATAAAATGGGCAGAAGAGAGGGTGGGGGACAGACAGAGTTCCCATGTTCAGTGTACCTTTTTCTGTTTGAGGAAGTCAACAAATGCGTCCCAGAGAAAGAAGTCTATAAACTAAGCACTGAAGGTGGAAAATACATTTCCAGAAATATGAGGATGGGAGGGAATTCTGGGACAGAGAACAGTCCATGCAAAAGAACATTAGCTGGAAACAACATGAGATGCTCAGGGAGGGTCGATAACAGTGTTGCTGGAACATGCAGTTGGGCTGAAGGAGAAGGAAGGAGGCACTGGTCTGATTCTTTGTATCAGATGCAAAACAGGGAGGTTTTATTCTGTAGACAATGCTGAAGAATCTGGAGCATGAGTTCAGTCCTCATGTTTTAAAGATTTCTCTTGTGATTATATGGAGTAAGAGTGGAAGAGAGTGGGTGGGGACAGGGTTACAATGAGACAGTGTAAAGGGACAGTCCAGCAAGATGCATCTGGGAAACCCACTGATCTTCCCCAAAACACTCTGTACTGCTCCAGATGCTGTGGAAATACAAGGAAAAGTCACTCTATGCTGACAGAGTGTGGTCCCTTCTTTATAGCTGCAGAGAAAATGAATGAACACAAATGAAGATATTTAGGGGGACAGAACATGAAGGCTTATTCTTATCCAGTGCTTTGTTGTACGATATACACGAGGACTGACTGAATTCAGATGAGAGGGGAAGGTATTATTAGAGAGAGTACAGGTTTGTTTGTTTTTTCCATTTGAGCTGAAATAGGGAAACATGGGTGGTGTTTGAATAAGAAAAGGTGTTGTGGAAGAAAAGAGACTACATCAACCAACACTTAGAAACTGGGATCAGCATGATGTGTCTTTGAGAATGTGAAACTGGGTTTTTATCACCTGTCACTGGTTCCCAAGAATGCATGACACTGAGTGCTAAAGTGTCACTGAGTTTCAGCTCAAAGGTCACGTTTATGAGTCCTTTATGATGCTTCCCACCCTTTAAATAGGACTGGCCAGTCTCTTCTTTATATTTCTCTCATCCTTGCACAGATATGAGACAGAAGATACGCTCCTCTGTATATATAAAACCCTCTTAGCCAGAACTCTGCTTTTAAGCTCTCAGTTACTTGTACAGTGCCTGGCATACAGATCACATTTAAAAACTTTTTTATAAAATTCATGGATGATTGGATGAATGGTTATTTTTAGTGACAGCAATGACACCTAGTATTTGTTGGGTTCTAAATGCCAGGCACTGTCCTACACATGATTTTTAAAAATATCATTTAATTTACTTCTCAGAACAATGCCTTGAGGTAGCTACTATTATTCTGTCCATTTTGCATATAAGAGAACTGAAGTTCAGGGAGGTTATATACATTGTCCAAGACCACATAGCCACTAAAAAGAATTATTACTTGACTTTAAGTTTGTCTCACCTCAAAGACCATGAACTTATTCACTACTTACATATTTTTGATTTTTAAGAAAATCCAGACTTAGGTAATTTTCTTATAAAAAAATAAATTTTGTTGATTCAATGAATTTGTCCTACACTCATAAGACTCAGTATAATGTAACACTCTGAGAACCAATTACTTTAAAAGACAAAATATGTCTCTAACACACCCACGAAATAAGAGTTTATAACCTCAATGAAAAGAGCCCATGAAGCCACCTTGTCTGAGAGGTAGTGAAACCAAACTGTGCTGCCTACCCTCAGAATTACTCACGGCATGACAAAATCAAGTGGATGCCTTAATTAATATAACTCCTCTAAATTGTAGAATTAGGATAAGAAAAGACATTTTATTGAACAAACATATACCTGCTAATTCAGATCATTTGCTAATTTGACAGATACTTTTATCAACCCCCAAAAGAGGGGTTAGATCTTCATCTACTCAATGAGACTAAGGGCTCAGAGAATCTAGATAAGTTTCCCAAAGGCAGTATCTCACCCACCTGAGGCCCCTCCTCAGTCAGTTCTTTTATTGTCAATTCTAAGACAAGGTTGACGAGTTACAGCAACAGGTCAAATCTAACTTGCTACCTGTTTTTGTATGAACTTCAAGCTATGCACTGTTTTACATTTACAATAGTTAAAAAATAAAAATAAAACAAGGAATTATTTGTGACACATAAAATTGTATGTGTGTGTTTTAATTGTTTTTATAGATGAAAAGTAGAGAGAGGTAGTTAATCACAATAAACTGGCCCCAGTTGGCAAAAACTTGTATGAAATTCATATATAAGTGTCCATAAACAAAGTATTATTGGAATATAGCCACATTCCTTTGTGTGTGTATCTTTTATACTAGTTATAGAAAACTGCATGGTCCACAAAGCTTAGACTATTTACTGTAGAACAGGCCAGATAACTACTGTTCTAGAATAAAGCTCAGCAGGTGCCAAAGAACTCAGTTAGAACACATTGCAAACATCATGATTTTGGCCTTTGCGATAAACTAACTTGGTGGTTTTCAAAGAGTGTCTTTGGACCAGCAGCAGTAGCCTAAAGGGAGGAATCATTAAAAATGTAAATTCTCAGACCCTAACCTAGATCTACTGAATCTGAAATTCTTAGAGTGGGTGGGACCTAGCATTCTGTGTTCTAACAAATCGTCAAGGTGATGCTGGTACAGGGTAAATTGTGAGAGCCACTGATATTACTCAAGGAATTTGCACGTTATATTTTCCCAACATAATGACAACAAAGACACATATTAACTCCTATTTATATCCCAAGACTTGAGCTAAATATTTCACTTATACTTTTGCATTCCCTACAACAATCTTGAAAGGTGGTTTTTTGTTTGTTTTTTGATTTTTAGCCTCATTTTATAGCTAAAGGACCTCAAGCTCAGAAAAGTTAAGTAACTTGTTTAAAATTACTGCATTCGGATTTACACTCAGATCTGTCTGCAATATAGCCTAGATTCCTGCCCCGCATCTTACTCTACCCTCTCCCTTACCCCAGCGTCCTGATGGAGCTGCTCTATCAGGGAGGTCTTCAAATTCTCTTATTGAATTTAGACAATTTCACAGAATATCATCATCAGAAAAGCCCACTCTGTGCTTATGGTTGATCAAGACAAAAACAAGACCACTCTGTAATCATATCTGAGACAAGGCAAAAACATGGACTTTGTTTAAACTACAAAAATGAACAAATATCCCTCATCCTAGCTAATTACTATAGCTTGCTGCCTTGCCAATTATGGCTTTAGTCTCTGTCTAGTCTTCACTACTTGTAGTTTATAATTTAAGATGCCCCATTGTAGCATGTCCCTGGCTTCTTGAGTTCATCTAAGCCAGAGCAAAACCTTGCTTCCTAAACTATAATCCCCGAACACAAGCTCAAATCCCATAACTCCTTTCTAACTCCCTGTTTTTGAGGCCTCATAGTTCTCTATGGTGTGTGTTCTCTGCAAAGAGTAATGAAGCCAGTACGTTCAAACACACGAATGTTCCTGGAGGTCTTTGGCTGGAGGTCATTGAAATATAAAATCTCTCTACCTGCATCTCACTTCCTGTTAAGATTCCAGCTCTTTGCTCCCACCTGGAGTGGGGAATGGGTCCCCAACATAAACACTAGAAAATAATAGTGCCCAAACTAATCAGTAGCAAGCACATTGCCAAGTCCAGATTCAACACTTGCTTTCTTAAATGGGTCAATGAACTTTTTAGAACCAAGCTGATTAGAAACAATCACTTCAGAAAATGTTCATTCTTTTTGAAATTACGGTTTAAATTTTTATTTTGGGCTTCCAGTCTTTACCTTTCAAAGGCTTTTGATCCCTCAGCTCATCAGATTTCAATTGTCACCACCTTCTTGCAGCCTTTCCAGAACTCTCCCAACTCAATGAGCTGGCTCTGGTCTCTGTGCTTTCCCCAGGCCTTCCTCCCTCTCAGCAGCCACTTCAGTCTTACATTAAGTGACTCATGAGCTGTTGGTCTCTAACCAATTTGAAACTTGTGAAGGACAATAAAATGCCCACATTCCCTCTATTTCCCTCCACACAATAGGTGCTTAATAGATATTTGTTTAGTTGCAGTTAGAAATCTAAGAGATTTTTTTCCAGTTATGAAATTGAAAGGGCTACTTTCCCAGCCAAATCAGAGTCCATCCAAACTGGGCTTTTTCATCTCGCTGATGGATGTCTCATTTAAAAGTTATTTCCCAGGCCCGGGGGGTCAAAATGAACAGTTGCCCAGATGACTTCACTGTGTGGGTATCTCTACTTTGCAAGGGGATTTTGATATGAAATCTTTCTAACAGAAGAAGAAAAAGTGAAATATGTGTAATCAACAAACCAAGAGTTTTCAGGCTACTGTGGAAACTCCAAAGAGGTCCTGAAGGCTCTTAATTATGTCACGTAAGTAGAAGTGCATCAATACTTTTATTACTGAATGGTAGTAAATGATACTCATGCCATAAATTTTAAGTACCATTTATATACCAAACATTGTGCTATAATGCAGGTTTGATTATATAATCAAGGAGGAGGAATAAAAGTGTGTCAGTACCCCTTTCCACATGGTACACAGGATTTCACATCGTGTACCATGACCCTGTGTTGGTAGAGCTGTTAACAACCTCTGTGTGTCTTAGATTTCTTTCTTTTCTCATAAGAGATATATTGAAAGCCAAACAATGTGACCCTGAAATAAATTACAATTATTCCATTTCAGAGCAGGTGCAAAGGATACTATATTAAACATAAATTTCTGGAAAAACTGAAAATTGACAGTTCATATGAAGTATTTCATTGAGGGAGGCAATCTATAGATTCTTGTTCTTGCTGTCTCTCACCTGAATTATTCCAGAAGCATAACTGGAACTCCTGCTTCCACTCCCTTACCTCTAAACCCATTTTCACCTATTCCCAGGTCAATGCACCTAAAACACTGGTCTGCCACATGCTCATTTGTTTCCCTAAAGCTGAAGACTTTGAGTCAATGGCTCTTCCCTAGTCAGAGGATAAGTGTGCATTTTCAGCCTTGCACCCAAGTAACTGTGTCAGCAATATTACCCATTTTACCATTCTCATTCCCATGTGCTACAAGCCACTGCCCTTATCCACGAAAGTCACCTCCTGCCAGTGCTTAGGCTCATGACTCAAGCTTATTGCTCTGTCTAGAATGTTCTCCACTCATGCTCCAACGTGAGAAGCCCTTCTCACTTAAAACTCGTATACAATTGTTTTTTACTCCATGAAGCCTCCATTTGAGCACTTCCCAGAATGTACCACTCCATCTGTGCTTCTTCCAGACATTCCTCCAGCTTATGCCCAGCACTTATTCATTCCTCTGTCTTATTTGATAATTAGTTTTTATTACTAAAAATGGAAGCTTACTGAGGGTACAATCCTTCAATGTTCATCTTGCATCTTTCTCAGTCAATGCCTAACAGAGAACCCTGCATACATTTAGAATCAATAAGACATTTATTACATGCTAAACTATGAAATAATGAGATTAATCTTGTGAGGAATCTTTCTTATTCCCATTATGAATAAGTGGATATGAGTGAAACCTCTAATCATTATATTAAAATCCCATTAGTCACTTTAATCCTTTTTATAAATTGCTTTTTCTTCTTTAATCTTGAATTTCCACTGAAAGAGAATTATTTTTTAAATAAGGTTTTATCAAAATTGAAATCTAATTTAGGTGGGAGCAGAAATTTCTCTTAACTCTTTTCTATCCATGGGTAACTCTTACTAGCCACTGTAGATGATAATACTAAAGTAACAGTGCTTTATCCCAACACTCATGTAGTAGACCCTCTCATTCAAATAGACTCAGAAGTACTTTCTAAGTTAATCCATGCATAGAGTCACCCTGGATAAAATACTCCATAGTGGTACCAATAGAGAACCATTGCTTCCTAAGAAGAGTATACGAGCTCAGTATTGCCTAAAAGCATCTCAATTTCTTCTGTGAACCTCATCATCTTCACTTGTCCATCAAAAAGAATGGCCAATTTCCTGGCCTTATTCTGGGCCATATTTTCTAGGTAGTGTACTCTCAGTGAAAAGTTAGCAATCTCCATTGGAATGGCCCTATTGGTCATCTTATCATTTGTAGGTAGAAAGGAAGAAGAACGTGGTAATCTAATATTTTGTGGCTTGTTCTTTAGTTGTTTCTTTTCTGTTTCCTCCACTTAGCCTAAGTTCTGTGTCTTCATGAACACTGCCACAGTCTGGGAAAACACACAAAGGGGCCTAGGCCAGAATTCTTATCTTATCGTTCTCATTGTTGCTTTCCACTAGCACTGGTCACTCATCACCATTAAATATGAGCCCCAGATGGTCAACACTCAGTGCACCTTGGAGGGAAAGGGATCAGGAGGCCACTTGGCTTGCTTTGGTTCTAGTCTTGCCTCTAATCTATAGTGAAGTTGGTAATCAGGCTTAGCTTCTTGACATGTCATGCTTGGGTACCACACCTGAGTTGTGTCAAAGACTTGTAGCAGTTAGGTGGCTATTATAACATCTTATTTCCTATGAATGTATTTCCTTCAGATATCTCACAGGGTATTAGTGGTCAGTTTAGGAATTAAGAAATTCACTAAATATCCCATGTATGTTCTCATTAATTCTATTTACTAATACTAGGGAAGAGGAATAAATGGAAAGTATGTTGCAGTACAAAAAGCACTACACAGGGATTAGTAGTCCTTGGTTTTGACCCTGTCTCTGCTCCCAGTTACTTTGCCTCCTGATAAATCAGTTAACCTTTCTGGGTTGCAATAATCTTCTATGGAAAATTGAGAAAGTTGGACTAGACCAGCATTTTCTAACATGTCCTTCAGGACAAATACTCATTTGTCAAGTAAATAGGGGCTATATCCCAAGTATGGTAGTAACCTGCATCCTTGATTTTAGCATGATTGAAGCTTATACTTGAATCCTAAGTTTTCCCAGCTACTGGACATTTTACATAATATCCATAAATATCTAGGTACTTATAGGTAGCTTTCCTAGCTACTGGACATTTTACATAATATCCATAAATATCTAGGTACTAGGTACATATATGTGTATAGTGATATAGGTTCACATACGAATATGGATATTAATTTATAAAAATATGTATCTTCACCGCCCTCTCCCAAAATGTATCACACTACCTCAAAATTCTGTGATTCTAGTTGGGGAAGTCAGGTTCAGAATTTGACTTTTCATATTCTTGGCACTCAAATGTGAAGTTTTCATTTGAAAACCTTCAACTTTAAATGACATAAGAGAACTTAAAGAATAAATGTGGAGTCAATGGTCAGGGTATCAAAGTTGGGACCTTGGACTTTAAACATCTACATTATCAACATCAGCAATAAAAAAAACCTGTGCACTACCCCATAGTGCTATGAACATTAACTTCCCCAAATACCTGCATGACCATTCTCCTTTGGAGACCTGTTCATCTAGCTCTGAATCCAAGCCATCTGGCATATAGTGCACTAGTGATGGGGACTATGACTCAACTGACTTCAGGGGACAAAACTAACGGGGTGATAAAAAGAAACAGAAGCAAATTATTCCAACTGCAGTTATTGAAATGATCGTATCTGTATTTTATTATGACACCAACATTAGTGCATTGTTGGAGAACTCTCGCAATAATGCAGATTGTTGTGTAGCACTTGGAGAACCATTGCTCTCCTTCCAGGTATTAAATAAAATGATTGTAATGTGAAAAGAGCAAGAAGCTAATTTCTGAGGTTTTATTTACCGGTAACCCTATTACAACACTATTCTCACGTGTGCCTCAGCAGAATTTATCAGAGATTAAGAATACATAAATGATAGCATGTTAATTACATAAGAAGTTATAATCTTCTATTGGCCTAAAGAGTTAGAACCTAATAAACCTACTTCACAGGGAAAAAAGGGACTTTATGGAGATAAGTTACACTGATCATTATTAACATAGTACCAGAAACAACCTATACACCAGATGTAGTTTGGGTGATGTCATTTCAGCTATCAGGCTTTTAGTGTTTTTAGTTAGTTATAGAAACTATAGCACTGACAGGCTTAAATATTTCCATCAACTTCCAACATTACACACAACGTGAGGAGTGACTACTCCCAAATCACTTGGCAACAAAAGATCATATCCTTATCCAGAAGAAATATTAGCAAGTGTCTCAAGAACTCCCTTCTTTCACTTGAAAAGAAAGGAGAGCTTGGATGTAAAATTTACATCAGATGATATAAGCTGAAATAACTCCAAGTATGCTATGTCAATAAAAAAATCATTTCATGAAAAATTGTGTGTACACACCCACATTCAAATTGTTAAAACAAAGTGAATCAACTTTTTTTTTTACTCTCTCAGTTTTGAATAACAAAACTGGCTTTGGTAGGAAAATTTACATTGGGTGAATAAAATATTAGTAGCACCAAAGCTGTCCTGTGTGTATTTGTTCCCACTTAAGGGACGAATGACCAAAGTGGATCACCGGGAAATGTAAACGAAACGTTTTTGCAAATTAAACGTCCAAAACAGAGTTTTGCTAAGCGCCCAGTAACTCCTTTTTAAACCAAAGGCTCACCCATTTCATATCATAATCAACGACCCAGCCCCACCCCTGCACCTCCTAACTCATGTAGCACAGGCAGACAGTCCCCTCACAAATCAGGGGACTTCTCAGGAGCATGCAATTGGTAGCCAACATGAACTTGACAACCCCATGAGAAAAAAACAAAAACAAAAAAGCAAAACAGTATTAGCTCCCCTGCGTAAAGAGTCCTAACTTCCAACCTGGCAAATATATTTAACCTACAATATTACCCTCAGCTAGATTTCAAACGGAAAGAAAATGGTAAATCTCCCTTCCCTCCCAAAGTAAACAGCAATGAGCTGTCCAGTGCTGGGCTGCTCCATAGAAGGCATGCCTAGTTTACAACTTTTACTCGGGGTCTTAAACCTCCTCAACTTCCGTAGCGTCTGCATCCAGTTCTGACCAGCCCTGACCCCCGGCACAGTCTGGGAGCGACCACTTTACCTTCCGAAAAATCAATGAGTCCCAGCAAGTGGAGCAGCTTCAGAGACGCACATATAATCACAACAATACCCACTGTTTGCAGCCCTTCCGACTCCCACTCCAGAGTCAACATCCTGCGGGCTGGCGGAGCATCCCAGCCTCCGGACCCCTTTGGAGAGCAGGGAGTGACCGAGAGGAGCCGCGCAGGATCAGGCTGGGAACAAAGACTCGTGAAGGGGGAGAGTGCGCGGCTTCTCCTCGCAGACACTAAGGCTCCGGGCTGGACAGCGGCCCCCCCGGGTGAGGACCGACCTGGGCGGCTGCTGCTGCCGCTGGCATTTGCCTGCGGGGGTCCCCCCAGCCACTGCGTGCTGGCTCAGGACGCTGCGTGGCCGCCAGCGAGTCCTTGGACTTCAGAGCTGGGAAGCAAACATCTGGGGGAGACCTGGGGACTTGGCTGCGTCCGTGGAGAGAAGGGACGCGTCCAGGAAACTTGCCCCGGGGAGCACGCGCGGCTACTCCGCGCGCTCCCAATGCAACGCGGGGCTGGGCAGGGCTCGTCTGCGCGCTAGTTTGCTGCCTGGGAAGCTCGCGGCTGTCCCCCACTTTTTTTTTTTTTTCTTTTTTTTTTGCCAAAGCAGCTGCTCTCTCTACCCAGAGCTGGCTCCGCGAGAGAGCTCCGTGCCCCACGCCCCTTTGGGACACCCTGGGAAAAAAAATCAGTGTCGGTGGCTGGTGCCCACAGCCCTTTTCGGAAAGCCCCACGTGGAAGCTCGTGGGCAGCATCTCTAGAGAGAAAAGTGCAGGAGCACAAGCCCCGTGATTCCGCCGGGGGCTTTGCCGAAAGGGGGCCATGCTGCCTCCCCCTGCCTCCTGGGGGTGCTCTGGGCCTTGCTGACCCTTAGGGGGCATCGGTAGGGGGACTGTTTTGGGCCTCACGTTTGCAAACACACCTGGGCCCGGAGGGTGGGGCAGAGTGGAAGCTGGTAAATACAGGGATGCTCAGGAACCGCCCCCTGGAGGGTGAATGCCACTACCCTCCGTGGAAGTCTTGTTTCAGCCTGTCTCCAAAGTTTCACACACGTCCCTGAGGATAAAATCACCCGCCAGCCTTGATAAAAACACACTCCCACAGAGACTGATTGGGAGGATCTCAGGATTTGCGTTCCTCAACAAGAAACTAGGTGACTCTTGTCAGTCAGGGACACATGGGTCGTGCTGTCCCAGAGCACCTCACGGCATATTTGATTCCAAACCAGGCAAGCAACCTAAGCGTGGTCAGGGACTAGGCTAGGCCAGGGCCACGCTGGCTTCATCCCTCTGCTAGCTCCCTCTGCTCTGCGGAAGCCCAGCCCCAAAGGGGTGCCAAAGACAGTCACCTGGCACCCTGGACGTGGGGACTTTCGGCCCCTGCGAAAACATAAGGGCTTATGACCCTGGGAGGCATGTCCTAGTTCTGCTCCTTCCTTGCTGTGTGTTCTTCTGCAAGACACGTAACCTCTCTGAAAACCATTTCTATTCTGTGACATTCCAAATATGATGCGTTAATATTTTTTTTAATTTAAAGTTCTCTGTGTAAAGGGAATCATGGTCATAATAATAGTTAATATTTACTGAGCATCGACTATGTGCCCATGAATATTGGAGTGTTTTATCAGCAATGGACTCATCTCCACAGCTCTATGTGGTACTATGATCTTTATTTTCTAGATGAGGAAACGGAAGCATAAAGTGGTTAACTTATCTGCCAAAGCTGTGGGCACGGAGCTTGGTAGACAATAGGCATCAATCATTCATTTAGTTGTGCATTAACATGTATTATGCTGCTACGGTGAGCTATGAATGTGAATGATGGCAAATAATATCTAGGTGAATAGTGGAGGAGGGCATGACATTGAAGGTGGTCAATAAAGGCACCAGCATTTGAACAGACACCTTTATGGAGTACAGGGGGAGTTGGAGAAGAGAAAGCCAGCTCAACCTGGGGGATGTGGGGGGTGTAACAGGAAGGGGACTTTATAGAGGAGGTAGCCACCAATAACGGTAGCATCATCCTTTTTAGCAGCAGAATATCATGCACAAGCTTTGGGGGTTCTGGCACTTGTTGCTGTGTGTCCTCGGGAAAACTGTTCCATGTCTGTCTCAGTTTTCTACATGGAAGATGAGATGGCGAGTACCTCCTTGTCGTGGTTGATGTGAGAATGACCTGAGACGGTGAACTGAGTCCAGTCCCTAGCGTCCCCCTGCTCAGCACACAGTAGTTGTGGGAATACGACAGAACTGCCAAGTCTTGTGAGACTTCACTGGGCTAAGAGGCATGGAGTGACTTCACTCTTCCCCGGACCTGACACTACGCCCTGTCCCGAGGTTGGCTTCTATCTTCTGCCCGTGAGGACTTCCTGACCAACCAGGCCCACAGGACTATCTTCTTCCCTGGGCACCAGGCATATACTTAGACCACCATGTTGGCTTTGATACTGGTGATTTTCATTTTGACTGACGTGTTTATGGAAAGTAGTTTTCTATCACCACGTCCAACCACCTGTCCGTCTAAATAGGTTGTTTTTAGTTGTATTAGCAAACAAGTGAAGGGATGTGATTCTCACAAGTTGATGAGAAAATAAATGTTTTAAGTAACCATTCCCTGAAATTCCTGCCAATGTATAGCTATAGGAAGTCAAAAGTTAAAAAGAGAAATCACTTATGTTAAGTCAATGATAGTTGTCTCATTTAATCCTATACAATACCATAATAGAGTCAGAAAAAAACCTGAGGTATAGAGGTGAAGTGACTTGACCAAGGTTACACAGATAAAAAGCAAGAGATCCAGAATTCAAACATTCCTTTGTCTGACACTCAACTTCATTCTTCTCCCTTAATCTCCCCCAGAAGATTTCAGCAAATATTTGTCAACTGATCTCTTGATTTACAGAGTTAGGCTACATATTTTAAAGTGGCCACACTCGTTTTCTGGGAAAGAAATCGCACAGATTCTCTCATAGGCCCCCATAGCAGGACTTGGTAAGATAATAGTGCCATCACAGAACTTCACACATCATCTGAGAAATTTAGGGAAATGAGGGACACCTGGAGAAAAGTGTTTTTCTAGGGACATTTTGGAAAGAAATATTTGGTTGCATAATATTAAAAAAATAATAAATCCAGACTGTGGCTCTATCATTTTGTTACAGTAACTTGCTAGTCCCACTCATTTCTTAAAATGCACACTGGCTTTCTCTCATCATTCCAGGATCACACCTTTATCTACATTGTAAGGGGTGTTCAGCAAAGTTTTGTCTTCCATATCAAAGAAAAGGTCTACCAAAGGGATAAATTAACATTTACTGCCCACCTACTCTAAGCTAGGCACTATACACTATGTACTTTACATGTGCAAACTCATTTAATCTTACCCCAAACCAGTTAGGTGTTATTATTCCCATTTCAAAAATAAAAACCAAGGGTCATTGAGATTGAATTATTTACACAAAGTCACAATAGGGGCTTAGTTATGATTTATATCTGCTAACGTTTATGGAGAACTTATGAGTGTCTGCCACTATTCAAAAGTCTTTACACGAATTAACTAGCAAAGTTAAGGGGAAAAAATGTCACAGTAGATAGATTAGCCTATCTACATATTGTCTCTCCAAAAATATAGATAGAATGACAATGCATGTAGAAACTAGTTAAATCAAATTTAAATTCAAGATTAGCAGTTTATATTTGCATAAACCTTTAGAGAACATTTAAAGATAAAGCCATCCTTATTTTATAGTTGCTTAAAAGTGAGGTACAGAAAATTGACTTTTTCAAGGTCAAAGGATTTGGGAAGTGAATGTTGATTTTGACCCCCTAGCTATTCATCATTCCTGACTTGTTAACAATCAGGATAATAAACTTAGAAGTTAAAATTAAGTTTCAAGAGAATTTCTCCTCTCAGTCAGTAGGAGGTAAGAGAAGCAAGACATCAATGTGATTGGCATCATCTAGATTCTAAAAGGTGCCACTGAAGAGAGAAGCCTAATCGAGTTTTTTTAAATAAATGAGGCAATATAGAGCAAGTAATGAAGTAATGAGGACAAGGTTGGTGTGGGGCCGTTAATGTCTCTTCTAACTTTAGGATTTTCTTACCTTCGGGTGCCCTCTAGTCTACCCCGGACCATTCCTTCTTCCCTAAAGTAGAGATCACATCCCCATATCTTGGGGTTTCTCAATTATTTGGAAAGATCCCAGTTTGTTCTCCAGTCAAGCTTTCCTCTCAAATATGACAGGACTCACATGGTCTCACTTAGCTTCAGGGCTCATTCAGAAAGATTAATAGAAGCATCTGGAATGGATTTCTTTAAAATATGCATACAGTTGTCCATTAAACAATTTGACATCCAGTTTTCTGGTTTGAATCTGTAATGTGATGGCGATTGTGGGGGAATACCTTCCACTTTAGGAAACTTCTAGCAATATTGAACTAATGTGTCTAAAGTTTTCATGTATTCTATGAAGGAAGCACATGAAGTATGTAATCTTAACATAAACAAAGTAGCAGATTATATGGAAATGCAACTAGAAAATAATAAAAAAATATAATATTTTTCTATAATTTACAACTTTTTTTGCCACACCCACCCCCGGCCTTCCTGGCCTAAACAGACTGAGCTCTTGGGTACAATAATTTTAAATAACATACAACTTGAGTTCTCATGTCACAATTCATTTCATGTGCTCTTTCTATTAAAAAAAAATAATGTGTCCGTCACATACCACTACAATGAGCTGGCTTTAGGGCAGTGATTATGAAAAATAATCATAATGATTATCCTTTTCCTTATTATAGTATAATTAGGATTACAATAATTTTAAGTTCCTACTGTGTAAGAAACAATGTGTTGTGTTTTACAAAAATGATCTCATTAAATCGTCACAACATCTTGATAGGACAAGGAATATTACTAACTCCTTTTTATAGATGAGGACACTAAAATGCAAATATTGAGTAACTTGCCCAAGATTGTGAGAGGGATCAGAATATGCCATTTTATCATCAGTATTATTGTGAATCGAAGGTGATTGAGAAGCAGCAGATGCAAGAAGAGTTTTCTGGAAAGCTGGGATGGCTCAGTGGGTTAGGTGCTCACTTTGCAGCCCCGGGGAACAAGGATTGAATTTTGGTCCTGGCCCATGCGGACCCATATGCTGAACTGGAGTGTGGTTTCCATGCAGGAGGCCCCCCAGCCCAGTTCCCGCCCTGTGTGGCCCTCACCCACCTGTGTGCAATGAAACCATGTTGGAAACTGATGACCATACAACTATGGAGACTGCTCTGGGCCCACTCCCTTTTCTACGACTCTGTCTCTCTGTCTTTGTCAAAAACAATAAAATAAATCTTTTAAAACAAAAGTTTTCTGCTGTCCTCTTATCTACCTAAAAGCAGAGCCTAAATTTCCCCCTTTGAAGCTGCAGCCTCCATCCTACCCCACCCCCACCCCAAACCCCTGTGCCAGGAATCTGAGAGTAGCTCTTATCACTAGAGACAGAAAGCCAGCACGAAGATAAGTCTGCACAAACAACCCTAACTAAAAGAAGCCTTATCTTCTATCAGTTCCCCCCATATATCTCCTAGTCACTTTTGTACAATTAGGATCCCTTGAAACTCAAATTTTGTGTGTGTATTTGTGTGTGTGTATGTGAAAATGGTTTGTAAACCTTATAGTCTGCTTCTTAGGGTTTCATTATTTCTGTGAAACTTCCATGAATATGTATTAATAAAAACTGTAAGCCTTTTCTCATCTTAATCTGTCTTTTGTTAATCTAATTCAGTGCAGTCCCAGGCACTGAATATAAGGGTGTAGAGGAAAAGATTTTGTCCCTCACTGTTATGTGCTAAAAGTCAAGGAGTTGGGATTTCATCTCAGAGATTCTCACTGGAGAGCCAGTTTTCTGACATCCTTGGGAATGTATGTATCAATATCAGTATTTTTGTTTTGTTTTTATTGTAGCCCCATTAAATAAGGAGAAACACAATTTAAAATGCAAATAGAGGGAAAGCTGGGATGGCTCAGCAGGTTAAGCACTCGCTTTGAAGCCCTGAGGACTGAGGATCAGATCCCAGCTCCGGCCCAGGTGGACCCACATGCTGAACTGGGGTGTGCTTCTTGAATGCAGTGAGGCCCCCAGTTCAGTTCAAAAAAAAAAAAAATGCAAATAGAACTCAGGAGATAGCATGTGGTGTGGCCTTAACCTCTACTGAAATGTAAGTGTTTGGTTGTAAGTTCTGTCCTAGGAGCAAGGTCAAGAGCAACAAAAAGAAAAGTGAGATAACTTAAGAGGAGGGGCTCAGGAAAGGAGGACAAAGGAAGAAAGTTGAAGGGGAAGAGAAGAGAGACAGAAAAGGGGGAGGGAGAAATGAGAGGGAGAAGAGACAAGGAATCCTCTATGTCTACCATCCTGAAAGATTCAAGAACACAAAGCTGAATTGGGCCTGCTTTCTGCTTGCAGGATTCTCAGACTTCCAGAGAGAAGGGGTCTAAAATAGAATTTTATAATAAAAGGGGAAAGGGATAGAAAAGGGTTATTTCTCCCTGAATTAGTCCCATCTCCCTGGTCCTTCAGTCTCTGGGGCCCTTTTAACTAAACATGCAGAGTGGCTCTTCAATTTCACTTTCTCAGCAGTAGCTTCAAATGACCTTGGGAATAGAGCAGGTGGTTTTAAAAGCGTGCTGAATGGCACTTCCATGGATGTTACACTAGCTATAGCCCGGCCTGGGACCCTGCCTCCAACGTCTGTTCCTAGGCCTAGCAGTGAGGCCTCTTGGTCAGGGCCCTCTTGCCATGGGTTTGTCACTTCATCAGCTTGGTTCCCTCAGTTCTTAGGTACAAGATTCCCATGGATGAATTAGGGTGTTCTCACAGCCACATTAGTGCATTCCCTGGCCCACAGCAGAACTTTAGAGAAGAGAGCCCAGGGAGCATAGACTTAAATTCATTCCAAATCTCCAAGGACTCTGAATGATTTTTTGGGTCATGTTTGTATAATGAGTCATACACACTATATGAAAGACTGTTTCTAGAGTTTCCAAGATCATTCTCTAAGAACATGTCCAAAGTTCCCACTTGCCTGCCTTCCTTCTCTCTCTCTCTCTCTCTCTCTCTCTCTCTCTCTCTCTCTCTGTCCTTATTCTTTTTTAAGCACCAGATTCCAGAATTTGTTTTATTTTTAAGCTTAAATGGTCCTTGATTTAAACACACACCATTAGCAATGGACTCATTTCTTCCATGTACTGGAGAGCTGGGAAGTGAATAATTTCTTTCCCTAGAATTTCATGTTTCCCAGAACTTACAGCCAGTTGGTATTTTGGTGTGATTGACTACTGCGGGAGATGACCTATGTTCTATCATGATACTCCGATCGCTGTAATGTTGAAATCAGGTTGTATTCATTTCTTAGTGCAGCTGTTAACAATTTATCACAAAGTTGATGGATAAAACAACACACTCTCGTGATCTTACAGTTCTGGAGGTCAGAAGTCTGAAATGTGTCCCATTGGGTGAACATTAAGGTGTCTGCAGGGCTGTGTTTCCTGTAGGGGGCTTAGGAAAGAATGTGTCTCTTCGCCTGTTTTAGGTTCTAGAACCTGCTTGCACTCCCTGGCTCGCGGCCACCTCCACCTTCAACACCAGCAGTGGCCGGCTGAGTACTTCTCTGGCAGCATGATTCTGAATGTGCCTCTTCCACTTTTTTCTTTCACTTATGCTGCTGCTGCTGATCGGGGATAATCTTCCCATTTTAAGGTCAGCTGATTAGCAACCTTAATTATTATATATCTGCACCTCTAATCACACTTTCCATGTCACCTCCCATTTCACAGGCTCTGGGGACTAGGATATATATGTCAGGGGGTGGTGGTGGTATTATTCTGCTTACCTCGAAGCTATAATCTATAACTTACTTTGAACATCAGCCACACCTTTAACTAATTAACATACATGCCCATGTCTGATAGAAGTGCTAAAAATATATTTTTGTCTCTTAATTATGCACAATTTCTTCAATTTTTATGAAAAAAATCCTAGTATGTTTTTATTGAAAAATCAAAATAAATATGTGCATTACATTGTTAAATAGGGGATGCCAGGATAGCTCAGCAGGTTGAGCACTTGATTTGCAATTGTAAAGTTTGGGGATCGAATCCCAGCCCTGGCCCATAAAAACCCATATGCTGAATTGCAGTGTAACTGGTAACAGATAAGCCATGTGGTGAAGGCTTCTGCCTCCCATGCAGGAGGCCCCCAGTTCAGTTCCTGCCCCACACAACCCAACGTACACCTGTGTGGAATGAAACTCTGTCATAACTAATGATGTACAACTATGGAGACTGCTGCTCTGGGCCCTTCCCCCTGCTCTTTCTCTCTCTCACCATCTCTCAAAAAATAAAATAAATCTTTAAATAAAAATAATTAAATTAAAAAAAAAAGATAATTGTAATTTGAAACCCACAATAATAGAATCTACTTTATCAGGAGGAAGTCATTTGAGACATATTTAGTTAGATAAGTATGAGTGGTGTGTGTGTGGTGGTGGTGGTGTGCATGTGTGATGTACAGAAAAACAACCTTGTTTTTGAGAAGGAAAGGGACATTTGCATTAGCCTTCTTATCTCTGAACTTTCCATTTTCACTGACAATGCTGAAGAGAATATGTTTCAAAATATCCAAAAGGAACAGCAAACAATTTAGAAGATCTGGGCTAATGAGCAGATTGAGGGACTCTCTACTTTCATTTTCAGTGGTCAGAAGCAAGTACATATACAGGAGGTGTTTCCTGTGAACACGGGACTAAATTCGGAGTTGTAGGAGCTAGAACCCTGGAGTAGACAGAACTGGGATAGTGTTCCCCTCACAGAATTTCGGGGGATCAGAGAAGATAATAGAGGAGGCGGTGCCTCCTCAGATCCAAACGGGTATGTGGAATGCTCTAATTAACTAGCCCAGACAGCCTTTAGATGGATAAGACTAGAGAGGAACTAAGATCTTCAGCTACCAAGGTTTTTACTTCTACTTTAAGTTGAGAGCTCTCTGAACATGAGGAAGTCACAGACCACGACTTGCAGAAAGAGTAGAGTCAGGGAGGGGCTTCCTCCTTTGAAGCTCTGAGCACTGCTTCCTCCAATGCACACTATTAAAATGGGCTGGTCTCACCCACACTGGCCTGGAAAATCAACTCCCGCACTTCCCAGATATCTATATTTATCTAGGATTTTGCTGCAACTTAATATGTATTTACACTTTCACAGTCTTCCTCGCTTATTCCTTACATCAGTTCATTTCTTAAATGAGAACATTGAGGTTATGAGAGTTTGCCTTATCCAAGGTCAACAACAGCAGCAAAACTGGGTTTTAAGACCAAGTGTCCTGGCTTCATATCCAATTTTTTTTTTTTTTTTTTTT